>JACAXG010000022.1:499255-709986 GCA_018881555.1 Amblyornis subalaris
AGGGACCAGGCACCAGAGGTGACACTGCCAGAGGGGCAGTGGCTGAACAGGGACCAGGCACCAGAGGTGACACTGCCACAGGACCAGCACCCTTAACTCCGTAAGAGACCGACACCTGAGGTGACACCGGCACAGGGGCAGCCTTGGCTGTGCCGGGCACCTGAGGAGACCGGGGGCACCGACGGCACCCCTCGGGCACCTGCGGCCGCTCCCTCCCCTCCCGTTACCTGCCGTGCTCCCTCCTCCGCTCCGGCCGCCCCGGCTGCCTCTGTGGCCGCGGTACGAGCCCCGCAGTCCCGCCACCCCCGGCGCCCGTCCCGCCGCAGGGCCCGCCCGTCGCCGCGGTAACGCGGAGGGCGGTGGGCGAGGCGGGAAGGGCCCGGGGCAGGGCAGCGGCAGGGCCTCAGCGGGACAGGGGCAGGGCGGGCACCGGCCCCGGCGGGCGCAGGGGGAGCGGCGCGGCCATCCAGGTGTCGCTCCCGGTGTCTTTCGCAAGGCTCCGCGTCCCTCCTTCGATCTGAAGGAAGCTGGAGAGAATTTCACCCTAGGAAAATTTCACCCGCGGTAAAGAACATGTACTTTTCCTTTAACGTAATTTAAGACATCAGTAAGCAAGATGGTTTTTTTCTTCTGCTAGTTATTTTTGTTCTTTTTTTCTCCCCTCCTTCCCCTTAAACCACTACTATTACTAGCTAATAAAAAGGCTGAACATTACTCTTTCCTCCGTGAATGACTAGCTATGCTCTTTTAAAAGGGCTTCAAATGATTTTCAGATTATTTTGCAAAGGACCTTGGCCTGATGGCACTTCTCTTTACATTCTTCTGGCCTTCAGTCTGTCTTATTCAACAACAAAATGCTTTTAGGAATCATGGCTATTTCAGCTCTTTACAGTAATAATTTGGGATTTTTAGATCTCTTCAAACACCAATGAGTTTTTCTACCAGGATGGTACCATTCATTTTGTATTTATTGTCCTGAAATTGCAGAGCAGTTTCAGGAGCTGCCAGTCTGTTTCTGTGCACTACATACCGAGCTTTGGCTTTGTTTTGCTTGGTATGTTTACTGAAATTAACCAAGTGAACAGCATTTTTAATACCAGTTCTTAGGAATAACCAATTTCATTGGGTTCTTACCTGCTGTGCTGAGGCAGATGGTTTTCATGTCAGCAGAAATGCTGTTTCAAGCATTTCATGAAATATGAGAAATATTTTTTTTTCAATAAGACCCTAAAATAAAATTATATGTGGCGTTTCAGGAAAGTCACAGAATCACAGAATAATTAGGGTTGGAAGGGACCTCTGGAGATCATGTAGTCCAACCCCTCTGCCAAGGCTGGGTCACCTAGAGCAGGTGACACAGGAACCCCCTGATGAGGTTTGCTTACTCACTCTGGAAAATAACAGAAAATTTTCACTTGTAATCTTTCTGAAAGATTACTAAAAGTGTTTTTATTTCTGATTTGCTCTTTTCTCATGACTGTACTTCATTTCAGGAGTATCCCAGGAACACTTTAGATCGTAACTGGTCAGGCAGCAGCAAGTGCAGGGTGAGGGCAGGCGAGCACAGAGCTGAGGGCAGTGCTGAGGTGAAGTGCTGTCCCCCAGCACAGCCCAGTCCCACAGYACCCAGCCAGAACAGCAGAGTGGGGACAGGCACGGTAACCAAAGGATGGTCAGCCCAGCCCATGGTGACAGGCATATCTGAAGGGGCTCCAGAAGGCAAGTCAGCAAAATTGGGAGCAGTGAGGTGCAGTGCTGAGCACAGAACCCAGGGGTCAGACAGGACACAGGGACATGGTCCTGAGCTGAAATGCTGCTCCTGAGCTGAGGCCATAGGCCCCCAAACAGCATCTCAGTGCTCCATAGCAGCCTTGACCCGTGGTGTGGCTGCACCATGTCAGAGCTGGCCTGGAGGACAGGCAGCCAAGCCCCTAAAGATGATGGGAGAAAGTTGTGGGATATGTTGTTGCACTCTGAGCCCTGAAAACATTTTCTTCATTACACTTTTAATACTTCATTACACTTTCCTTCATTATTTACTTACTGTAATAGAATTAATGTTTCAAATATAATTTCTTCGAATTGAAATAGTTTTGAGATTTTTTTTAAATTGTGAAATTTGGGATTATTTATTTAAATACTTAACTTTAGGATTATTTAAAGTATTATATATAGAAATAATTTCTAATGGAGCTGCCAGCAAATTTCCATTTGTTCATCAGTTGCAATTGAAGTGAACTTTTCAGCCGTATTCCCAGGGCATATATTTTAATTTCTTCCTTGTCTTATCCTCTCTCAGTGGTAATCAGCTATTCAGAAATTTAACTTCCATCTGTCATGCCCAAATAGAACTGGGAGGGGGGGGCAACTTAAAAAAATACAGAAAAATAATTTTTAAATTACCTATCTACATTTTCAAAGCTTTTTAGAAGGACAATTCCACTGCCACTAGCCAGAGTTGTGTTTCTAACTCTCTGATGTACACCCAAATACCTCACCAACTATATTAAAAAAATCCCATATCAAATTGCTGACCTTTTCTATTTGCTTTTGCTCACGCACATCATCTCTTGACTAGAGCTTGTCTTATGAGACTCAAAACTTTTATTTGTTGACTGTAAAGAACATGCCTTACAAATTGAGACAGCCAGCAAAAAAAAAGAAAATGCTAATTTCAAATCAGCTTTTAGATTAAAATTCATGGAAAGCTATAAGTGCATTTCTGCAGAAAAAAAGAAAGTAGATCAGGGCTGGTACACAACGGAGTGTGAATAAATGTCAAACAAAACGAGGTTCAACACTGATATATTTATAAAAACAAAGGGAACTAGGCATTAGCTAGGAAGCTGCCTTGCAGAGGGATCTCGATGGATTGGAGCATTGGGTAGTGATTAATAGGATGAAATTTAACAAGTCAAAATGGCAGATTCTGTACCTCGGGGGGTGAGAGTTTGGTACATTTCTAATACCAAAGCAATAATACACAATTCAGTATAGTATATTCTAAGAGCAGAATAAAAATGCTGATGTTAAAGGAGTAGCATAATTTAGATACAATTTCAGTGATAAGTTATTATATACCTATATTATTATATACCTAGTACTTATTCTTCCTAGATATTTGTCACTTGAATTCTTCAAGATTTATTGGTTTTGTAGTGTAATATGTAACAGCAGGTAAAAGCTAAGTGCATTTGTGTATTTAACTTTAAATACAGTTTGTATTTACAGGATTTACAACTTACTTTGCAATCTCAGATGACAGATTTGATTGAACATTTTGTTACAGTAAGCTCAGTGTAGCTCTCAAGAAACAGACTCATTTCTTTAGCATAGAAACCACATGATTTTAATGATATTTATGTGATGGATTCATTGCAGCTCTATGAAAGTTTATTAATTGCATTCTGTGTGTTAGTTTGAATGTTTATGGACATACCAACTTAATTTTCAGAAAGGAAGAGGAATAGCTGAGTATAAGCCATCCATTAACAACTATGCTGAAGTCACTGAGAGACAATAAAATCTGTGAAAAAAATCCTTAAGATGTAAGCAATAGCAGAAGAATGACATTTAAAACAGAATTTTTGCAAGAGGGATTTCTGCTTGTGAAAATTAGATGGGCATAAAATGCACCTGAAGATTCTGAAAGTGCCTAGCTAATTTACTGGCAGGAGTTGATAAACCCTGACATAATACAGACATAGATGAAGAGTACTGTTTCTAAATATTTTGTTTCTAGTTTATACTGAAAACTACCCTTTTCTAAGCAGCTTATGAAATCACTGAAGGAAAGAACAGAAGGAGTTGGGATTTAATAGGATTTGCCAGGTAAACCAATTGATATGTCATACTGTAGGCTGAAACCTTGTCTAAAAGTGGAGAATTGTAAGAATTTATTCTATAAGACGAAACCTGAAAATTAARGGTAGTGCTCTGGGAGAATGCAGAAAGGAGATAAAGGTGCCATTAGGTCTGTTTTTGTGGCAATTACAAGTTAGTCTTTCTGTGTCAATCTCTAGGGATGACCAAAAATAATGGTAGAATCATGTAGGTTTGAAAAGACCCTTAAAGATCATGGAGTCCAACTTCTAACCCAGCACTCTCAAGTCCACCAGTAAACTATGTCCCCAAGCACCACGTCTACACATCTTTTAAATACCTCCAGGGAAGGTGACCCTCCCACATCCCTGTTCCACTGCTTGACAAGCCTTTCAACGTATGATCTGAAGCTCACCTGGCACAAATTGAGGCCATTTCTTCTTGTCCTATCCTTTGTTGTTTGGGCGAAGAGACCGACCTCACCTGGCTACAAGCTCGTTTCAGGCAGTTGTAGAGAGGGATAAGGTCCCTGCTGAGCCTCCTTTTCTCCAGGCTAAACACCCCAAGTCCCTCAGCTGCTCCTCATAGGACTTGTGCTCCAGACCCTTCACCAGCTCCCTTGCCCTTCTCTGAACTCACTCCAGCACCTCAACGTCTTTTTTGTAGTGAGGGGCCCAAAACTGAACACAGCATTCGAGGTGTGGCCTCACCAGTGCTGACTACAGGGGGCTGATCACTAGCCTGGTCCTGCTGACCACACTATTGCTGATCCAGGCCAGGATGCCGTTGGCCTTCTTGGCCACCTGGTCACGTGCTGGATCGTGTTCAGCCACTGCTGACCAGCATCCCCAGGTCCTTTTCCTGTGGGCAGCTTTCCAGCCATTCTGACCCAAGCCTGGAACATTGCATGAGGTTGCTGTGACCCAAGATATTTTTTGAATCTTATCTATATAATCCTAGATCTTGTATGCACAAAAGAACAATCCTTTGTGTCATGCTTGCTGCTAGTATTTTTCTGGAAACTCATAGTAGTGTTTAGCATTACTGTAAAATCCTTTAGTACGGCACAGTCTTTCCTTTGTAGTTATTGCCACTGAAGCATAAAAATACAAATATATTTTATGGTTTAACAGCATGGAGATGGTTTCTAGTGCTCTATAGACAAGAATATTGCTTGGTTAACTTGTTTTTACTTACCAAATGAAATAGTCTGTTGTCTGTGATCTTGTCTTCAATTAAAAAAAAGAGAAAAGGCTGTTAAACTTGAGACGGTGCATTTTATCTGTTGCTATATATCCTGCCACAGTTGCCTCTAGTTGCTATATTGTGCCACATCAACATAAGGATTTAGTGAAAATTATTCTGGTTAAAATAGGCAAGTTATAGAAAAAATTATAAGCTCTCTTGAAGCATAAATTTGACTTTGTACCATCTGAAGGGATTACAGGAAAAAAAAACGTGGTTTGTTTTCATCCTGAATTTAAATTATTTTATGATAGTTCTACAATTTTAGTTTTCAATGGCACAAAATGCGCTAACAATTGTATAAGCTGCTTTTGGTCACATTTAAATTTGGTGATTGAAGAGTAGATAATTGGAAGGTTTGTAATCTTGGATAGATTTAATATTTTCTTTTTTGAATCAAGCACATTAAGTGAATATTCTGTTGAAATAACTTGTAGAGAAATAATTAATAGTGCTGGCATTTAAGTTGTCATTTGGGGTTTCAGAGTTAGCAATTGAGGAGATGTCATGGGAGTTCACATTGCTCACTTGCAAAAGAATGTATTCATATAGAACGCAACACTATATTGGTTATTAAGATGTTATTTTCAGGTTATGCTTGGGTGATCAGATGCTCTGCCTTAACTGACTTCTTTTATCTTTGGAGACAGTTTAGTTTTCTAATGATCTGAATTTTGGAATTAGTATTGAGGTACAGTGGTAGAGCAATTAAAAAGTATTGCTGTGTTGCCTTCTACAGAGGTGCATTATGAGGTCTGAGCTATTTGGCTTGTCTGGAAAAGATAAGCACCCATTAAACTTGAATGCAAGGAGGTATTTGGGGACTCAGAAGCAGGCACATAGGATACTGTCTTTGTCATTCTCTTGCTTTTCTCTAGAAACAGAAAACAGCTTTTTAT
Source organism: Amblyornis subalaris (assembly GCA_018881555.1). NCBI lineage: Eukaryota > Metazoa > Chordata > Aves > Passeriformes > Ptilonorhynchidae > Amblyornis > Amblyornis subalaris. The sequence goes on from JACAXG010000022.1 coordinate 505,222, forward strand.
CAACCTTACATCTAAACTCAACCTTCTGACCTTGAGAGCCATAATTCTAGTTAGAGTGCAAATAACGGCAGCACAATATTTGCTTGCTGTCTCTGCCTTCTGCAGATGCGTGCTCTGGGCATTTACAGGCTCAAGGCTGAGTTTGGGCTGAGCAAATACTGCATCTGCTTGAACATCCCGTTCTGCTTAACAGCTGGCAGCTCATGGTGATGAAACTTGAGTTAGCATGAGTGCTTCTTGCAGGGCTAACTGCATCCAAATGTATAACACCACCAGCAGCAATGGAAACTTTGCTTCACCTTGCTGGTAAAAGCAAAAGCAAGCAAAGCTTTCCTAGAAAATTTGAAACAGAAACACTCTACATTTTGAAACAGAAATACTCTATGATTTCTACAAGCTGAAAATGAGGATTGGAGCACTCTCCCATTCTTCGTCAGAGTAACCCAATTACTTCTAAGAGTGGAGCCTTAATTCTTGACTTTGTCTCCCAACCTGAACTTCACCATCTCATAAGTCTATATTGTGACTTTATTGCAGGCATCACTATTTATTATATCATTAGCACTATGCGGTTATCCACAAGGTTAACTGGTCAGACAGATATAAGCCATGGTCAGTTTATTTTTTATTTAGGGTAGCTAATCAAATTATTGTGAAAGAATGTGCAGGATCCAAGGAGAAAGACACAAACACATGGATATGCAAACATGCATAAACACAAATGTGCAGTCTGAATCTTACACTTGTTTTGGATGTTTGACTGCCTAGGGCAAAAGATTGTTGGAGAGATATCTTGAAGTATTCCATCTCCCAATGCAGTAGGTGTGGCAAGAAAAGTACTACATCTGACTCAGGCCTTTGCCCCTTTATGGCTTGAGGGTTGCTTGGCCAAGTTTCTGCTGGATGTTTCTGGGGCATAAGGCAGAGCTCTCCCTAAAGCAGCTGCTCTTGCTGACCTCCCTGCCCCAGCTAGGCTAAGCCAGCTTGGTTTGGGGGCTGTGTTTTTCCTCACTGGTACGTTCAAACCTGCCTTCTTCTGCTACTTGCTGGTTTCAGCCTGACTTCGATCAGGTCTTGAGGCAAAGCAATGAAGATACCAACAGCAAAGTGTATATCCAGGGAATGGTTTCCTCAGGCTACTGGACATTGTCAAATTTTGTGTTTTTCTCATAAATAACTGGCCAGGGTTTGAGCCTGTTTTGGAAACCAGGAAACAGGAAACCTCACTGTTGAATTTAATGACCTTCAACCTCTGACAAGTTACCTTTTCCATTGCTCTTTCTAGGAAATAGCAATTAGATCTGGAATTTTTTTTGGTGTATGTATGCATGTACATACTTTAGAAGCTGCTACCATTGCTGTAAAGTGGTGAAGAACAAAGTAGGGAAGAAATCAGCCCGAGGTTCACTTGTCTCTGGTCTTTGAGCAATGAGATTTCTTTTCTGCTTGCTTCCTCCTATCTGAAACACAGGACTTGAGAATGAAGATGGTCCTGTAGCAGTCCTTACAGACAGACATCAGTGTGATGTGTAAGAAACACCAGGATTAAGGGGAGAGCTGAGAGAGGCTGAGGAAGGACTAGGTAGCTGAAAGAAGACAAGGTAGGTACAAGGTACATGAGGAAGGATTTGTAAATGGTTTGTAAAGTAAGAGGAAAGAGATTCTGCCAGTAAGGACCCAAATCACCTTTGTGTATTTGGAGCTGTTTGGAATGCTGGTTGCTAGCTGTACACACTGATGCTGGGCAAAGGAGCATTTGAAGGAGAAATCGTATCCATTATACAACATTTATGCTTTTTGCTGCAATTTTGTTATGTACTTTTTTATTTAACTGTCGAGTCCATTGTGGATACAAGCACACTGCTTTTCATGGCTCCCTTGCTGCTGGAGCAGGAAAGGATTACAGGTCATCTCAAACAGAGAACTGAACAAATACAAAATGGAGAACCAATCCTCCTTTCAAACTTTTGCAACAGTTATGAAGGAGAAGGTTTGAATGGAATTTCCAGAACTTCATTAACTACTCTCATAGTGTTGCATAAAGCCAGATGTACTGTGGACAAAGGTCTGCAGAAAAGATCTTGGTTCAGTAAGAACGTAATTGTTTTCTAGATAACTACATACCATGGTTATTACTAATAACTAAATTATTACTGGTTACTTATTGCCAAATACTAAGTAACATCGTTATTACCATATTGTTAAATAACATGGTTATTTAGTAATGTTAGAGCCACCATGGAACTGTTCTTTAGTGATCCTTTCACAATCTTGAAGATTCTTCCTCTGACTTAAAACAATTTCAGTTCCATCTCTTTAAAATCTTCCATATCCTCCACAGCTATCTCTTCATGCACATTCTTGTTTAGGAACATTCAAATAAAAAATGACCTGTGACTAGAAATGCTTAATTCTGCATCCTCTACCATCTCAGGAAAGGCTCAATTTTTGTTCCCTTTCTGGTGCTGCTTACTTTTCAAATACAACTGTTGAATAATTAAGTTATCATTTTTTAGGGTTGTCTAATCATGAGCTATAAGCAAAGGGATTTGTGTGAGATCAGTTGCCCTAAATGTCCTTGTTTAGTGTCCTATTCTAACTGGTTTTGTATTCCTGACTAATACCTGATTGCTGCAATCTATGATTGAGTGAATATACTTTTCTTTATGACTAGCTTGTTGATGTCCTATGATCCTCTGAGACAAAGGCAGCTGCATACATATAAGGTGATATTAGTATTTTCCATCTTATCAGAGAAAGTTCACAGCTGGGGAGATATTAAAGCAATATTTTCAGCTCTCCACATTCCCAGTAGTTTAAATTGAAAACCCAAATATGAAATTGAGGACTAAAAATAGCTTTCCCCACTCAATTCACAGTATTATAAAGAACCTCCTACTTTACCTACTTCTCTCAAAGCCATAATGATCTTTAAAGGCCACTTATAATGATCTTTATATCCAGTCTAGATTCTGCTGACTGACACAGTGTCACTCTTCTGGAGGTTTTCTTCAACAGGCAGATAGACCTAACTGATGACATTTTTTGGGTCTTTGTCTAAGATTTTCTTAGTTTCACTTCTCCAGCCCCACCAATTCTCTGGTATAGACCAGTGAGATAGGGCCAGCCACACCTACATGGAAGCAATTTTTCTGAAACATTTCTTGCTTCCTGCCAAAGCCATGCACTTATGTCAGTGTTACTATTCAGTAGGATAACAGATCACCTGAAGTATSTGAGGATGCTTGAAAGTAGTGGATTTTAGGCCTTCTTGTATATAGCTACTGCAAAAAAAGAAACTGTCTAGGCCAGATTTACGCACATAACTTTTAAGCAAATAGAGAAGAAGGGTGGTTCTTTGAACTCATGAGTTCTGGACTCAACTCTGAAATTTGTCATAGGCTTCATAGGCTTTTCAGCTAACTATTTGGATTAATTTCCAGACATGGAAAATTGATATAATATTAATTATATTCTTATTTGTTTATCTATCCTTTATCTTTAGCTGTTGCAGCAGTAACCATTTCCTTTTTACTGTACATGGAAAATGTAGGAAACAGTCCTGGCTTGGTTAGCCAGTCCTCCCATCCAATAATTCTCTTGGCTGGGATTCAAAGACTCAGTAGCCATGATATTAATTATTCATATACATTCTTCATTCAGAGATTGTTCTTCTTACTCACTTCAGCAAAAGTAGTTTAATGCAATTTCATCTTGCCTGACAGAGATAAATCTAAGCCAAACAAACGTTTCTGTTAATATGCTGTAATGAAAAGGTGTTTTGCATTCTCATCCTGTTTTCCAGTGTGGTTCAACATGTTTCATTGATCATTTTACAAAATGACTGTTAGAGTTGCATTGAAATCAGAGGGGTTGTGTTCAGATTTTCAGAATCAGTGGGATATTAGAAAATTTTATATGGCCTTTAAGCACTATCACATCTGAAAATTAGGGGTCTAATATACTTGTCAATATATTTATTTAAATAACAGTTTATTTGTGTAGAAACACAGTAAATGTCTTTGTTGCAGTTAGAGTGTCTTTGTGCTAAAAAGCAGCCAGTTCTGACCATGTAAGATTAAGCTGCTTTGATGGTTCTTGTTAYACAGTGTAAAGGATTTTTCCTACTGAGCTTTCTGCCAAAAAGAATTCCACAGATCAAAGCATCAACTGACATGCTGATAAAGAATTTTTTTATGTTCTTCTTGCATTTTTTCAAACCTTTGGAAAAAAAAAGCATGTGTTCTTTTGAGGTGTTGAATTCTTTATCAGTGCATTGAGAGTAACCATATTTGCAACATTAGAGAGGGCTTTCTAAACAGATTCACAACATTGCTGTCCTTTCCTTAAGTTTTGGGATGTGAATGTTACTCTTTTTTTTTTTTCTTAAGAGCACGTCCAAGCCACGTGGCTCCTGCCACATGGAGCCAAATCTGTGAACATTTTTGCTTCTCCCTCCTGCATCTTTTCAGAGACTAGTAGGTTGTTTTTCATAGATACAAAACTTGACATGTTGTTATACAAATGGGGGATCTGGAAATATCTTCTATCATTTTTAGTGTGCACTCAGGCTTATAATTCTGCATCTTTCTTGCTGTCTGGAAAGCCAGTTATTGTTGGTATATGTTTGGTGTGTGCATAGTCTGTGGAAGGCATAATGTGCATAATTGGTGGAACACAGAGTGAAGTGGCCTAAGATGAAATCTTTGATTCAAGAAGAGGATTTCACTCAACTACATTTGAAAAATGCCTAAAGGAATCAGTGGTCAATTGAGAATACATTATGTCCATATTAAGCAGTTTCTTGTTACAATTCCCTTTTTGTTATCTTTAGTTTTGCACATATAACCTCTGCACTATTAGCTTTAGTAAAGGCAGATTTCCTATTACTAYTAAAGATTTTCTTTTTTATTTGTTTGCCTGTTCCTATTAAGGGTTTTTCCCGGGCCTTACCATCCTTTGTACCTCAATAACCCCTTGGCATGAGATACATGAAAAAATAATTTTGTAGCTGTTTACACAAGGCCAAGCATAGATTTTAATACGGTTTTATAGTTCTTTGGAGCCAATTGTGTGAACACTCTTTGTTTTGGTTAAGTTCAATGGCATTATTTTTATTTCCTTAATATCTTTTCTATAGCAGGAGGTTCTGGGTGCTGAATTGTGTTCTAGAGACTTTTTAACAAGTTACTGTCTGGCAGCTGGTTCATAGTATGTCAGCAGTTCCACAGTAATTTCATATTTTTGTGTTATTGATGTAGAACAAATGGGAAGTAATTTAAGCTGGTTTAGCCCTCAATTAAGGAAGCTTCTGGTAAGAGACTCCTCACATAGTAAGTTTATAAAGAAGGGGATTAATCATAGAATCATAGAATAGTTTGAGATGGTAGCACCCTTTAAAGGTCATCTAGTCCAGCCTTCCTTCCAGAAGGAACAGGGATATCTTAAATTAGATGAAGACAAAGATGAATATATAGATGAAGAACAGACAAAGGAAGAAAAAAAAAGATTGCACTGATAAAAGTCATGCTGTATATTCCATGATTATTTTCACTCCCTTTTTGAACCCAAGATAAAGGATATGTAGGAAGTGAAGTAGAATACAGGCAAACTGTGTGCCATTTTTTCACTTATGTAATATCAGTTTTATAATATATGTATTCCATAAAAACATATTTGGTACGTATGCATGTTTAGGGTATCTATACCTTTAAACAAATAATTGACATAAATATCTAGATGTCATTTAGGTATGCAACAAATTCCTCAAAATCTGGTTAAAAATCATGCTGCTTTTCTATGATTTTAGGTCAAATGAAGTTAAACAAAGTCTCAAGATGTATAAAGATCTACATAGTTGTTGTCTACAGCTGGAATTTATGACTTTCTGTCCCTTGACAGTCCATGAACAGAGATAAGCATTTCTAGGCCCAGTTTGTCTTAATATATAGAACGAAAATGAGGTTGTTGCAATTTGCCTTTAAAGTCCTTATTTCTGTCCAGTGACTGGAAAGTTACGATGCCTAGTTTACATAGAAAACTGTATATTATATGTCTAAAGCTGAGTGAACTGAATCTTAAACTCAGTAAACACTTTTCACATCAAAGTGATACTTTCCACCATCTAGAGAAATTAGAATAGCAGAAAATACACAGGCAGTTTGAATATATAGTCCTATTACTTCATGTGACATTTCTTTCTTTAAAAATGCTGCTGCTAATGAAATGATATAGAGAAGCTTGTCAAAACAATGTCTCAGAAAATGAAAGATATTATTTAATAGAATTTTGATTCCTTGACTCGCTGTTTTCTTTTTTAAAAGACTGCTTTTTGAATACAGTTTTGAATGTGGGGGAACAGGAAGTGATATGTACTTAACATCTGTTTGAAAGGTGTGACATTTTTCTAAGAGTAGTTATTCAAGTGATTATTTGGTTTACCTGTAGAGGACTGCGACTTCTCAGAGAACCCCAAAGCCAGATGATTATTGACATTGTATTTATACACATTTTATTTTGAGATCTAAGATTGGTGTTTCTAAACAGCAGAAAATGAAGAAGGTTTCCTCACTTGGAAGTTATTTTTTTAAGATGAGTTACACATAAGTAATTCTGATTAAGAAGACAGTACTGCAATTAGGGTTGTGTGACTTTTTTGGTATTCTTACATTCTGTCATTTTCACACTCTCTTCTGATGCTTTTAGGAATCGTTGATAGCTGTGAAGTGTTTGGCAAACTTGGTATTGGTTGCTTTGAATTGTATAGATCATATTCAGACATCACTGTTTCTAGAATACCATTTATCCTCAGAGAACAGTGATTTGGGAGTGGGAGATGCATATTTTCTTTTTAAGTAAAAATAAGTTGCAGCTTTTTATTCATTATACTTCCCTTTGGAAGCTGAAGGTTTTATTCTTACTTTATAATTTTGGATGAAAGGAAATATGGAAACAAACCCAGTTGAGAGTTCTACAGTTCATTGGAATGTGTATGTCCTAACTTGTGAATTTTCAATAATAACTTTGCCAGTAGGATCACTAACTCAGTCTCCTTCTGTTTTTTTATTGGCAGATCTTTCGCCAAGGTTGTAGTCATACCAATAAGCAGTGGCTTAAATAATTCTTTCCTAATCCGTAGGTTCTTTTTGAAGAATCCATATATTACACATGAATATTTCTCTAACACCTTGAACAATAATTACCTTCTGCAATACTATGGATTAGCTTTTGGCACAAAGTTAATGTGAGTATATGCTGCTTCCTCAGATGATTATTGCTCTGTGACTGCATATTGAAATCTAAGGAGCTTTTTGTTATTTTTTGAAGCTCTGTAACTACCAATAATGCAATGGTATGTACCCCTAAATTATTTCTTTCTCATCTTGATGTGTTCCTGTGCCCCCTGAATCTTTTCCTTAATGTTTCAAATATGATAGCGGGTATTTCAGTTACCTTGTGGTGTCTACTTGTTTAGGCAGCCAAACTCTGCCTTTTTCTGCTTGTCCTCAGCAAACAGAACCAACAGATTTTTTTCTCTTTTGGAAACGAGAGAAAAAGATGATTTTGTCCTTCTGATTTATGGCTCTACAGATCCATGGTTTAGCCAGATTTTCCAGCATGCTATGGCGCCCCTGAAGCTCATGCACCAGTCTTCCGTTCCTTTTCCATCCGGAGAGAGGGACTATGCTTTATAAACCTCACTTCTCAAGGCATGTGTGCTACAAGGAGAAGAGAAAGCTGTGTATCTTGTATACAGTAAGTTATGAATTGTTGTAGATACGGGATATTTTGAAAGATTTTTTCCTGAAATCTATTTTCACGTAGAAAGTGTGTGATTAATTTACATCAATTTTATTTCAGTTCTTTTTTTCTATCTCCTTTTTCTCCTTGTCCCCTCTATGCTATACTTATTTATTTGCATTGTAGTGACTCCTACAGAATATCCATAGGATCTGAAGCCCCATTTATAAGACATTATACAAAGATGCCTGTTCTAAAACTTAAATCAAGAAACAGAGAAAACAGAATCAGAAGGCATGGACTATATTCCTAGTTCAAAATTCAGATTTTTTTTTCACTTTGCTTAAATATGACAAACATCATAGGAGGTATGATATATTAAAAATGTATTCTTTTTCAGCAGACTGTTCAACCTGACAATCTTCATTTGGCAGTTGCCATTAGATATCTTGTGCTTCAATAATAATAAGTTCTGTAGGCTTTGAATTTTCTTAAGGCTTTCTTAATGAGAAAAGCAGGGCTTTTAAAAGAGAGCAGAATGTGTATTTCCTTTGATTTAACACTCTGCTATCTTTCCTCACAATAATGTATTCTAATATAATTCAAAATGACTGATACTCATAATTCTACAGAGGATTTTGGTTTCCAGAGCTACACAGTGTTTCTGTAGAAACACTGTGCTTTTCTTTCAGTCATTTGCAATAGTAGGCTTTCTGTAAGACCAAATTACTATTTTATTTCTTGAGAATGAGGCATTCAGCATGTTTTAGTGTGTCTTAATTTATGAATACAGTCACTTTTGGATAATTTTTCATTGCTGTTTTTTTCACAGAATCACAGAATTGTTTAGGTTGGAAGGAATCTCCGCAGATCAAGTCCAATCCCACTGTTCAAGCAGAGTGCACAAAAGCAAATGGAATTTCATGTTTTTTAATTTGTGCCCATTACCTCTTGTCTTCTCAGTGGGCACTAGTGTGAAAAGTCTGAGTGCCTCTTCTTCATTCCCTTTCACCAGGTATTTGTATTTATTTATTGATGAGATCTCCCTGAGGCATCTCTTCTCCATGCTGAACAGTCTCATCTTTCTCAGCCTCTCTTGATATGAAACAAGTTCCAATCCCTTAATCAACTTTGTGGCCCTGCTCTGGACTCACTCCAGTAAGTTGATATCTGTCTTATACCGGGAAGTGCTGGACTCAGTACTCCAGATGTGGCCTCACCAGCCCTGAGTGGACCCTCAAACTGCTGGCAGCACATTTCCTAATGCAGCCCTAGAAGCTGCTGACTTCTTTTGCCATGGCAACACATTTCCTGCCTCAGTCAGCACTGTTGTCTGCTGCGACCCCCAGGTCCTTGTCTACCTTGTCAGCTGTTTGTCAGCCAGTCAGGCCCCAGCATGTACTGCTCCATGGCATTATTCCTCCCCAGGGGAAGGACTTTGCTCTTCCCTCTTTTGAACTTTATGAAGGTACTCTCATCCAATGTCTCCAATCTGTTCTGACCCCACACCAATTCAGACTATCAGCCATTCCTCCCATTTTTGTATTATTTTTGAACTATTTGAAGTTGCACTCTGTCCCACCATCCAGGTCATTAAAGACGCATAGGCCCCTGTATTGACTTCTGGAGCACACCACTAGTGACCTGCTTCCAACTGGACTTCTTGCAGCTGATCACAACCCTCTGGACCTGGCTGTTCAGCCGGTTGTCAATCCACCTTTCTGTCTGTTTATCTAACCTGTACTTTCTCAGGTTGTTGGTGAGGATATTATGGGAGACAATTGGTGTCAACAGCCTTATAAAAGTTGAGCTAAGCAACATTCACTTCTCTCGCCTCATCTATCAAGTCAGATGACTATCGGGTTGGCTAAGCGTGATTTCCCCTTTGTAAATTCCTGGGAGGAATGGCTGATTAGTCCCAATCACTTTCTTGTCCTTCATGAGTTTGGGAATGTTTTTCAGGATTATTTGCTCCATCAGCTTGTTGAGGACTGAGGTGAACCTGACTAGCCTGTAGTTCCCTGAATCTTATTCAGTGCTCTTTGTGAAGGTAAGTGTAATTTGCTATCTTAGAGTCTTCAGGAATCTCTTCCAGCTGCCATAACCTTTCAGAGATAATCAAGGGTAGCCTTGCAGTAACATCAGCTGGTTCCTTAAGTAATTCAGAGCCTGCAATATAAGTATACCCATAAAAAGAAAAGGCGGTCTAATGGTACAGTGCAATCTAAATAGTTGAAGTAGACAAAGGTTTGAAAGAAAATTGCAAATAATTAGTATCATGGTTACCTGGTACCCACTGGTTTTAACTCCCATTTTATCCAAAAAGGCTGTCTGAATTTCTTCAAGTTACTTGGGGAAGGTGTACAAACGGTAGATAAATGTGTCTGAAAGTGTGGGGAATACTTTTTCATTACAAGTCGTTAGTCTTTCTAGTCTATATTGCCACCCAGCTGTTATCAAAGAAACTAGGATGTTACAGAGCTTGAATATTTTGCTTTTGCTTCTGCTAAAGAAACAGATTACAGGGTATGCTTTATTTGCAGCAGGMAAAAGTATGAACAGACTGCAACAGGAAGGATGAAAACAGGGCATTTGTAGCATTAATAGGCACAGTCTGAATTTGTAAAGAGAGAGAATTTCCTCAAAGGACGCAGGGGCTGTGGCAATCCTTAGCCTATAGGACATTGTACTTTCACACAACAGCTGTCTTGCTGTCTAAGATAGTGTCTCATCTCTTCCCTTTCCTCTGAAATATCTAAGCTCAAGCTCATAGCCTTGGTATGCATTTAAATTTTTGTTTCACTAAGACTAAAAGCATCAAGATAGGTAAATGCCCTGTTTACTGGTTTGTAGTGGACCAAATTGTGTATCAGTACTTGAGATTCTATGTTCAGCACTAAAGTAGAACTGGAAGATAAAAATGAGCAAATGTTTATGATGAAATGCATACTAATCGCTATACAAATAAGAGTATTGCAAAACTTGCATCCGGTTTCCAGGTTTATGAATGTACAGACTTAGAGGGTCTAGAGAAAAAAAATCATTACCCATATTTGATCAGTAGATAAAGTAAGGAATACAAAATAAAGACAATTAGGCATCCATGCTTTACTTATAGTTTTTCAGTTTTATAGTTTTGTTAAAGCTACAAGGAAAAGAAAAAATTGCTGTAGATTTTACCACAGTTGCAGGGTAGAAGTTGTCTTGCTACATAGGCTTGCAAGATGCAGTACCTATATAAAGGCAGCCAAATTACAGAAGTATATTTGCTGCCTTGCTAGCTGCATTATTTTGTCATGTGTTAAGCCAACTATTTTCTGTTACAATTAACTTAAAAAATAATTATGTCCTTGTGACATCAAATTCCATTAATAGAAACTGCAGTGTTAGTGGCTCATTTTTGCACACCTTCTTTCAGATCACCTGTCCTTGTCGATCAAGTTCTATTTTCTATTTTTCGCATGCTTCAGAATTTATCCACACCTCATATTAAGTTTGTTGCATGGCAAGCTGATTTCCTTTCCCAAATTAACTGTATATTGACTCTGAGATTAGAAGCTCTTGTGTTGTGATGTGTCAGGATCTCCAAAACAGGCAAATGAGTCACACTGGTTCAGAATGTGTCCAATGCAATATAAAGGGTAATTAATCAAGGAGCTGTGAAGTTTGAAAGTGGATGCAAATGGTAACCATGAGCAGAGTTTTTCCAGATGAACGTTGATTCTTTTTATTTATATTTGTGATGATTTCACCTGAAAATTCAGTTAAATGTTACAGGAAATATGTGCAACTAGGTTTCTAGATCACACAGTTTTGAGTGTTCCTCAAATTTAGTTTCTTACCAACAGAATATAAGTTTATAATTGACAAAGGATTGAAGCTAACCTTTCTGTGTTTGGTGATCTGCTTTTCACTGTGGATATTAGGGCATTGTGTCCTCAGCAGGCTGAATGCATCTATATTAAGGATTGCTCTGAAAATACRGTGAAAGTCAGAAAAGTGGGCGAAATAGAATGGTTACAGTTGTGTGAATTCAAAAATACAACATATAGGAACCATGCTGAGTGTTTCATAGCACTTTCTGGACACGTAAATTGATAAAGTTCTGTGACTTGTACTTCTGCAAGTGCTGCACAGCAAGAGGCATTCCATTCCTTCACTGCCATTGATAAATGAGTTGAATTATTAGGACTGAAGACAGAAAGAAACAGAAAGAACTTGGCATGATTATGAAATCAATCTGTAGCAAGTTTTAGGACAAATAACAGCGTGGTGTTTCAAATATGCCAAAGTAAACAGCTTGCATTAGAGGCACCAAAGAGACAATGAAAGCTGCATCCATACGGTGCCATTTGAGGTTTCTTTTCAGAATATTAGTCTTCAGAATATTACTGCCCTTCAAACACCATGACCATACTCACTGTTCAGAGGTGAATTGTGAAGGCACCAGAGGGCAGATGATATTGGATATGAAAAAAAACCCGAACTCCTGAAAAGAAGTAATGTCAGTGAAGTTCTGTTTCAACAGGGACTTTTAAAGATTCAAGGGTCTGTTCATGCCCTTAAGGAGTAAGTACCCAAATATCAAGCTGGTTATGAAGAGCTGGGAGTGCATGGACATCTGGTAATTAAAATCACAATATAGGATGGAAGGAGTCTACCAATGTGTTGCAAGTTCTGTGTCTGCTTTGCTATAAACCTTCCTGCCTGGAGAAGAGAAAGAGGATTAACATTCTCCCTTTGCTCCAGGATTCAGTGACTTTTCCAGACTACCATGTTCATATTTGGGAGAAAAGGACATTTGTTTGTAATTAAATATATTGAGTAGCTTGCCTACCTGTCACCAAAATTACATTGATTGTCTCTGTTTTCCCCTCTGTAATAAATTTGGGATAAAATGTTTGCTATTATTAGTTTGTTTCCTCTCATTTATTAGTCATATCCATTGTTTCTCCTTTTTTTTTCGAGAACAGGTTCAGTTATTTGCTATGTGTTGCTGGAGTGCCTAACAAGATGAAGCTGCAGTGCTGCAGTGTTCCTGCAGTAAAACTAATGAGTAATAATAGTGCTGGTAGTAAAAGAAGGACTGGTTTGTTTAATAAATCTAGAAGGGAACTGGTCTGGCTGACTTAGAGCGGAGTGAATGCTGCCTGACATTTTCCAGGGAGACATGAATCATACTGTCTTCCTAGAAAAAGTAACCAAAATAAGAGAAAAAGAGAACTACAGGCTTGTTAGTGCCCTTGGGGCAGGGAGAATATATAGCTCCTACTGAGAAAAGATATAGGAGACTGGAGTGCACAGAAATGTTAAATGGCTATTAGATATTAGAGGCTGTCACAACAATGAACTGTTATGGGCACCTCAATATCAAAAAGTCATTGTGAAGAATTCAGAAATAAAATAACAAACACCTTTATGTTCTTAAAGATATACTTTTATTTGAAAAATATCACAGAACTAACTCACTTCTCTTGTTTGATTTTTTTTTGCAAAGGAATATATGGATCCAATTTTGTAATAATGGTCTTCTGTTGAAAGCTTTTCAGTGAAGGAAGTTTAAGACATTTGAGAACTATTTGCTTAACCATATTAAGTGGGCCTTTGAGAAGCTGTGCAGAGATGCCCAAGTGAGCACTCAATGAAAGCCACTGATGTATTAATATAACTCTATACAACTACTTTTCACATTAATTCAGGAGAAGCAAGGCAGAGCTGGACAAAACCTCTGTATGTATTCTGCTAGGTGGAAAAAGAGYATTCATTTGAGGAACCAGATTCTGTTCCCTTCTGCTGTAGACCTGTTCCCATCTGCAATAATCTGAATGGCTTAATACACAGGATGAAGCATAAAGGTTCAAGTGTCAGCAAGACACATAGGGGCACATGGAGGACAGGGAGGTGCCTGACCAAACTAATGGCCTTCTACAATGGAGAGACTGTATCAGTGGACAAGGGAAGAGCTACTGATGTAATTTACCTGGACTTCTCTTAAGCCTTTGACATGGTTCCCCACAAAATCCTTCTGTCAAAATTAGAGTGGGATGGATTTGATGGATGGTCTATTCAGGGGGTAAGGAATTGGTTGGATGGTCACATCCAGAGAGTAGTGGAGAATGGCTCAATATCTGGATGGAGATCGGTGGTGAGTGGTGTCCCTCAGGGGTCTGTGTTGGGACCGGTGCAATTTAATGTCGTTATTGATGACATAGACGGTGGGATTGAGTGCACCCTCAGGAAGTTTGCAGACACCAAGCTGAGTGGTGCAGCTGACACACCTGAGAAACAGGATGCCATCCAGAGGGACCTGGACAAGTTTGAGAAGTGTGCCCATGGGAATCTCATGAGAGGCCAAGTACGAGGTGCTGCAACCTAGTTTGGGTCAAGCTCTAATATCAGTACAGGCTGGAGGATGAACAGATCAAGAGCAGCCTGATAGAGAAGGACTTGGGGCTACTGGTGGATGAAAAGCAGGAGATGACCTGGCAACATGTGCTTGGAATCCAGAAAGCCAAATGTATCCTGGGCTGCATCAGAAGCTGCGTGGTCAGCATGTCAAGGAAGATGACTCTCCCATCTACTCCAYTCTGGTGAGACTACACCTGCAGTGCTGTGTCCAGCTCTGAGGTCCTCAGCGCAGGACGGACCTGTTGGAGAARGTGCAGAGGAGGGACATGAAGATGATCAGAGAGTGAAGCACCTCTCATATGAAGACAGCATGAGAGAGCTTGCAGTTGTTCAGCCTGGAGAAGAGAAGGCTCCAGGGAGAGCTCATTGAGGCCTTTCAGTACTTAAAAGGGGCTTACAAGAAAGATAGAGAGAGACTTTTTAATAGTATCTGTAGCAAGGGGTAATGTTTTTAAGCTRCAAGAGGTCAGGTTGGAGTAGATAAAAGAAAGCAATTTTTTACAATGAGAGCAGTGAAACATTGGAACAAGTTGCCTAGATTGGAGCCTGATGCCCCATCCCTGGAAACATTCAAGGTGAAATTAGACAGGGCTGTGAGAAATCTGGTCTAGTTGAAGATGTCCCAATCATCGTATGGTGGTTGGACTAGATGGCCTTTAAAGGTCCTTTCCAACCAAAATGATTCTATGATAAGATGGAGGATGGGACATGACTGACTTGGAAGAACCTCAGATATGGTTTATAAGATACATCTTAAACTATCAGCAGAAATGTTAGCAATGATCTCTCTTGAAGTGAAATGTTGATCAAAGAGTTGGTATACACTCCTTGCTAGGGTAATTTGGAACTGGAGTTCTCAAAGCATTCAGAAACATCTAAGAATCACTCCAGAATGACAAGGAAAAATTAAAGTTACTGAATGACAAATAGAAGTGTAAGGCATTTATTATTTTTTCATTTCTGTGCTGTAATAGGTATCAATGAATCTAGAAACAGTAATTCAGGAACCTAATATAGTTTTAAAACTCTTCAAGAGACAAAAAATATATTGAAGACAGCTAAATGTAAACTTAACAAAGACTGATTGACTGTGATTCACCAAAATGAAATCTTGATTGAGTGTTCCCTCAATCAGTTCACAGACAATGGTGGTGTCAATCTGCTGGAGGGCAGGAAGGCTCTGGAGGGRGATCTGGACAGGCCAGATCAGTGGGCCAAGGCCAATTGTGTGAGGTTCAACAAGGCCAAGTGCTGGGTCCTGCACTTGGGTCACAACAACTCCATGCAGTGCTGCAGGCTGGAGCAAGAGTGTCTGGAAAACAGCCTGGTGGAAAAGGACCTGGGGGTGCTGGTCAGCAGTGGCTGAACATGATCCAGCGTGTGCCCAGGTGGCCGAGAAGGCCGATGGCATCCTGGCCTGGATCAGCAATAATGTGGCCAGCAGGACCAGGCTAGTGATCAGCCCCCTGTACTCGGCACTGGTGAGGCCACACCTGGAATCCTGCGTTCAGTTTTGGGCCCCTCACTACAAGAATGACATTGAGGTGCTGGAGCGTGTCCAGAGAAGGGCAAGCGATCTGGTGAAGGGTCTGGAGCACAGGTCCTATGAGGAGCAGCTGAGGGACTTGAGGTGTTTAGCCTGGAGAAAAGGAGGCTCAGGAGGGACCTTATTGCTCTCTACAACTGCCTGAAAGGGAGAGGTTGGGGTCGGTCTCTTCTCCCAGGTAACAAACAACAGGATGAGAAGAAATGGCCTCCAGTTGTAGTAGGGGAGTTTTAGATTGGACATTAGGAAAAATGCTTCCACTGAAAGGCTTGTCAAGCACTGGAACAGACTGCCCAGGGAAGTAGTGGAATCACTATCGCTGGAGGTATGTGAGAGACTTGCAGATTGGGGCATTTAGGGACATGGTTTAGTGTGGACTTGCAGCATTGGGTTAACAGGTGGACTTGATCTTTTCCAACCTAAATGAAGTTGTAATGTAAATGAAGTACTTACATTATTGAAAGACGGTATTATCACAGTGAGGTTTCTGCATTGTTACTTTTGTCTAATGGACATCCATTCTATTGTGGTACTGCATGAGTAATATAATTTCCACATGCAGTTTAGAAAGCAGAAAATCTTGCAGCTGACCTTTAACCACTTGCATTGAGTCTGTTCCCCCTAGTGAAGTATTCTACTTTCAGCTTCAGTGGATTGGATGTTCTGAAAGCTTGATCCGTTCAGATGCTATTATGGAACACCAAATTTGTATGTTAAAATTGAGAGAAAGAGCAAATGACAGCAGCAGAAGTAGAAATGCCACACTTGATGGACCAGATTCTCATTTTATTTCCATCAGTTATTGCAATGTAGTGGAATTACTTCAGCACAATTCTGCCATAAATAAGCAATAACATTATCATGGTTAGAGAGGAAGCACTATCTAGTAAATAGAAAAGAATAATTATTTAATCTACTCTAATGATAGCCACTTATTTTCTTCATGATCTCAGGAAAATGACTTAGTCTTTGTCATTCTATTTTCTTATGATTTAAATAGGTCACACTAACACTTTGCTATCTTGTTGTATTGTTGTGAGGATAATTAAAATCTCTCAAGTATTTTGATACCTCCAGGTAAAAAGAGTAAATAAATGTAATTATATAATTTTTGTAGGTGGATTGAAAAAAGAAGTTGCAATTGGCAGAAGTTTATTTATAATTTCAGCGGTTGGCATAATAGCCCGTTACATCAAGCTCTTGTTATGTGAAACTTATGATTAAGTGTATGTATTAGATCGTAATGTCTTAAAAGAAAATGGATAAGTGTGGTTCAAGAAAAGACTGATTAATTTTTGTTGATTTGATGGGAATGATGGGACAATTCCTCTAGCATGCGGGGAATCTTGCATTATTATAATTATGAATTCATTATGATAAAATGTACTCTTGAAGGGTATGGAAAAATCATCTGTAAGTCACCTCTTAAGTTCTACTTTTCTTTTTTCTTTCCACATATCAAAGAATCTAGGAAGTTACTGGTATTTACAGTTGAATGCTGCATTTTTTTTCCTTTACCAGTAATGTAAGGAATATCCACTCTACAAATCTGCTTTTTTCCTAACACACATTCATTCAGTGCTAAGGTTTGTGAGGGACGGGTTAAAGGGCTATTACAAAACCATGTCAAATTACATTTACTAATATCTAACCTAAATGAGCCTTCTTGCAGCTTAATCCTGTGACTTCTCATCCTGTCCATTGCAGGAATGCAGAATGAGTTCATCTTTTCTACTTTTTGGCAATATTTTATGTAAGAGCATACAAACATGGTATCTTTTCTTTCGTTTAGTCTAAACAATCCTGATTATTTCAACTTCCTACAGGTCATACTTTCTGAATCAAATCTTAGCAGTTGCTACTGCTCTCTCTTTGACTCTGCTCAACTGACTCCTTTGGGGGTCCTGCCTGGGGTTCCAGTCTTCTTTTGAGACAAGTGTGTATCTCAGGAGGCAAATAAAGGGACTGCCAGTAACATAAGAAAAATTGTCTCACCAAACAAATTCTACTTCCAGCCCCAAATTACATTGATTAACATAGCCTGAATGAGAATATAATCATATAATGATACAATGAGAATATAAGATCCCAAGTCATGTAAGATTAGCTTTTTTTTGTATTCTTTACAGTAGTTCTTAACAGCAGCTAAATCCTAGTAGTTCTGAAAGGTATGATTTGGGATAAAGCCCCCTATAGATTTAATTGATCCTTTTGCTAGCTATTTGGTTTTGTGCCTTGGCATGCTGCTTTCTTTTGGGATCTAAGGATTAGAAACTTAATTTAGCTTCTCATGAAGCCTGGAATTATTACATTATTAGTGTATTCAAAGAGTCTAGAACTATTAGAGAAGCACTAAATACCACAAAAATTATGATTAAATTTAGAAAATTTGTGACATTAGTAATTTGCTTAAAGAATATCAATCTGACAGCCATTGATTTGTTAAATAAGTCCATTTGTATATAATTTTTGGTAATCTACAGAAACATTTTAAACTCAACTAAGCTTTCTCTCAGACTTTCAGATAGATATGATTTCTTTGTCTTTTCTGTTTTATTCAGAATTTTTAGCAACTCTCCTACTTTCTTCAGGCTTCTGAGTTTCAAGCTGAAATAGCCTATGTATACAATGCAGAAAAAAGATAAAACATGAAGAACGTTTATTTCTGTATGCAGGTTTCTCTGCATAGGTAGTTTCACACATCAGAAATATGTTTATAACTTCTATAGGTAGTTTTCCAACTGTAGGCATGCTAAAACAGTGAGCAATCATTGATATTGCTTTCTGTAATATTTTCTATTTACTATTAATCTGTTTGTGATTCCGAAAGATTTGTTCCAAAGTCTATTAAAATGCATGGCAGCCTTCCACAGGTTTTGGATCCATCCTTAAATAACTAATAACATTGACAATGTATTTTCACTGGAAAGCATAAGGTTGGCACAGTATTTTTCTCATATGGGTGAAGCTGTTCACTGAGAATTGTGGTTTCTCTGTGCCAGCTCAGTTTTAACAGAAAAATTAAGTTATATCTCCTCCAAGACTGGTACTTTTCCAGTACTCAGTACTGGTGAAAATCTGTCTTGATTTGCAATCTATTAATTGTCAGTAAAATACTGAGATTTTACTGTGTTTATGTCAAGGCAGAATTTGTCCTGATGTCGTAAAATTTATTTATGTTATATTAAAGACCAGTTTCCATTCAGGAACAGAAATCCATACATACAATTTTTAGAAAACAGTGCCAATTTGCTAACAGTATGACAATCACTTTGCATTTTGAATACCTTCTAGGTTCTAAAGCACAACCATAGAACATCAGTAATTCTCCTAATATAGAGAGAAATCTCTAATCTACAGAGCACTGTCTCCTGTTGCAGAGTATTTGCCACAGAGGCAATAATGGTAACTTCAGAAATGTCTGTTTTCATTACACAAGATGCAAAAGCACGTTTAAAATCAGTGCAATGAGATGTCTATAGGCTGTTTTGAAAATCTTTTAAAGTACTCTATCTGCAAATTTGCATATGTAAAAACCCTGAAAATCTTGCAGCATGGCGTCAAACAAATATGAAAACTCTAGTGAGCTGTGAGATGTCTACTGAGATGTATAGTAACATCTGTTAGAGCATGGTGTCTAGTTCCCAGCTTGCTGAAAAAGAAAATTCTGCATCTTAAAAAGTAGTTTGGAGAACTAGGGTGAGTAGTTAATACTTCAGAAGTTTTAATGGAGTCAAAATTCCTCAATATTTAGCTGCAGATACACTCCAGGGATCTAGAGGTCTCCTGTTTCACAATATCCTGCTTGGTAGCCTGGGACTCGGGAGCTTTGAAGTTGGAGCTCTAATCAGCTTTCTTGTTTGGGACAGGATGAAGCTCTTAAGAACCAAAATGTAGAGGTAACTAATCAAGTGCTCTTTCATTAGTCAGCCTATAATTTTCTGAAAAAACAGTGAATTTAGTTGTCATCTTTAATCCTCTGTAGTCAAAGAGCTCAAAAGCTGAGGAATCTGAATTTTTTCTGGGTCCCTTTGTGGCTGCTGAGGAAGCAAGCAAATTGAAATGGACCCAGGCAAGTAACCATCAAAAAAGTAATGTGAATGAAAGACTAGTACAACGAATTGTTACAGAAAATTTCTCACCAGCTCAGGTGTCATTTACAGATTCTTGGTATGAATGAAAAGCACAATCAACAATACTCTGCCTGTACTGATGTGTAAAATTATATGGTACTAGAAATTGCTCCACTTCGGTCATGAAAGAGAAGAAAGACTACACAGCGATGCATTTCTGGTCCATCTCACCTTGTCTAAGGTATTATACTTATGTGATAATGGAGAAAACCATGTTCTGCTACTCTCCAAGCATACAGTGGGGTAATTATGAAAGCTGAAATCAGAAATAGAAAAACCAAGACTCTTCCAAGTAAATGTCTTCAAGGTGTTTGGTAATATTTCAAGCTACTTGAATTATTTTCATGGTGTTCAAACAGTTTGTAATTGAAAATATTTACAGTTATTACAGTAATTTAAATACTTTGAAAAGACCAGACATCAACAAGAGTTTCTTGGTAATATATGATATATATTCAATCAACTGGTAGATGGAAGCTAGGGCAAGGACCTTGTGAAAAAAAATAGGGCGAACAGATGAATTAGTAATTTAAACTGAGCAAGCCATGCTAAGTCCTAACCTTAATATATTCCTAACTTTAATGTTTGTAAAAGTCTTGTGGATGATCTTCTTTTATGTGATGAAATTTTGGCATATAATAAAAAAAAACCTTCTGCATTTGCTTAAAAGTTCTCTTTGACATGTATTTTTAACCAGAGTGGAGTTGCCCTTCATTGTCTGTAGGGCCACAAGAGACACACGTGTTTATATTAGATTTTTAAGGGTAGGTGAAATTAATCCTATCTTTAAGAAAGAGCAATTTAAAAACAAGATGGCAGTTGTTTTTTATTTGCCAAGTTATGAATATTTTTCATTACTGGTTTTTGAGTAAGTAGGAGGTCTGTTTTCTCTAAGTTGTACATACATACACACACACACACAGAGACACAGATATGGACACACACACACTCAATTACACCAAAATCACCTTTAAATTCAGTTGCAAGCAACAAATAATTAGAGAGGTTCTTTTCTTGTTTGTACTCCAAATCTATGTACTGATCTTCATTTCTCCAGTGTGGACAAATTTTTTAAATGAACCTCATGTCATATATGACAAGTTAAACCAGCAGATGTTAAGCACAGTTCCAGTTATCAAAGAAACATGGAGATGATGGCAAGTAACCAGTTTCTAGGTGTGTTTCCCAAAAGAAAAGAGAGCTTTGATATTATCAGGAAATGTCTGAAGTTTATGACACTGCTACWCTTCCATCTGTCCCCAAACTGGCGGTGGCATGTGCATCTATCCATGTGCCACTTCATAACACCCTGAAGTTGAGAACCATAAATCATTCTGTTGCTGCAATAGTGACAGGTGCAGGATAACAGATGCAGTCTCCAATATATTAAGAGAATGCCATGATTTATTTGAATTAAGGCAGTCTGGGGGTAGCAATCTGCTTGAAACTAGATAACCATATGGTGCATGGCTGCTAGATGAGAATATTTGCTGGTAATAATGTACTGTATTAAAATGCAAACTCCAATATTTAGCCTTGGAAAGTGTCTCTTGAAACCTGTGTCAGCTCCTTGAGATGCCTGAGGACTACATTATGTGAGCTGAAGTGCAAAATGTCACTAATCTTGTGACAGCAAGCTTGGCAACTGGGTGCAGGTTTCCCGTAGAGTGAAGTGTTTAAACATGCAAATTTTCCCAATGGCCTCCAAGTTTGGCRTGTACCTAACAACCTGACTGAGGGTGGGTCTACAGGAAGAAGTTTTCTGATGAAGCATTAATTGTACCTCTCAGTTGTTGGTAAAGACGATTATGCTGAACATATGGGTAAAGGCAGAATAGTTCTGTGATTAAGAATGTGGAAGTAAAAATCACCAGAACTGAGGCACACACAAAAATGTCAGTGAAATTTATGAGTTCAGGTCAGGAACAGTGTCATCTCCATTACAGATTCCTCTGTAAAGAAACCTGATCATACACAAAGCTATTGGTCTAATAGCAGTGCTTCCACACAGACCTCAAGTCAGGGAAAACATGAAATGCAGTGATGTTATTTAGGGATGGTTCCTTGTTTAACTACGGGCCCATTATTTTGATCCCAAAGGTGTGAGAAGTTTAAGAACAAATTGTCAGGGATCAACCACGGCTGGCAGTTGCGGAGGAGCTGGCAGGGATGGGTGGAGGCCTCAGGCAAGGCCGGTCAGGGCAATTAAGTACTATGAGTGCCCTCAGGGCCCTGACACATATTTTCAAGGAACAAGAAACCAGAGACAATGAAAAAATGGGGAATGAGATAAATTGCATCTTGGGTTTACTGAATGTGGATCGCATTTGAATAGCCTGACATCCTTCTTTGCTAACTCATTTTCTAGACAAAGGAAATGCCATCGATGTCATCTGTCTGGCCTGCCAGCCATATGGGAAATTGGAAAAGATGCAAATTAGTGGAAGAAATTTCAGGTGAATATGGAATTAGATAGAGGAGAGACAGCAACAAGTGCCTTTGAAGGGGAATGTACTATGCAGAGGAAAGTCAGGAGTGGAGTTCCTTAAGGAGTAGTACAGTGACTGATGTCTTAACTATTTTCAAATCATTTTAGGATTAAATGTGAAAACATGCTGACAAAACTTGCTTATAACATTGTGTTATGGGAAGTAGTTAATATAGAAGTTCAGGCTATCACACAAGAAATAAATAGATGATCTTCAGATTCAAAGTACTTGAAATGGTAAAAAAATCCTCATGCGGAAAAAATGTCAAATCATGAATTTAAGGAGTAGTAGAAGAAAGTTCTGGAGTCAACAAAGAAGACATGTCTTGAAAAAAACTGAGACGGAAAATTTCATCACACTGCTTTCTCACAAAAAGATTATGAGCAACCAAAGAAATGCAACTACAAAACTGTACAAATAATGCTGGGACATTGCAGTTACAGTAGGTTTAGTAGATAAACAGATACCAGATTGTGCAGGGTAGTATCCTAACAGCTGGAGGGACTCCTCTTCCAGGAATCTGTCTCCCTCTCAACCATAGCAGAAAATCACACATCGGATTTAAGATTCCTACTTTCTATATAGGTAAAACAAGTGAACACTTCTGTTAACTATCTCTGAATGTGGGATTTTTCGTTTGCACGGATTATATAAAAGAACAGCAGAACAACCTGACCAGGCACCTCTCCATGCGTTTTCCAGCAACTTCCATCTTCCTTTGTCACCAAGTTCATAGATTTGGTGGAATGAAATAGGCTGACCTCACAACGGTCTAATTTTAGGATGTCTTTGTTAATAAAGATTTAATTGCCAACAAGCTTGTCCTAACAAAAAACATCCGTACTTAGATAGGTCCCTTCTCATCTTTAGAGTCAAAGCACTTTGCAGAGAACTGTAAGAACCTTGTATCAATGCTCTCTTTACCACAGATAAAGAAACTAAGGCACAAAAGTGGCACATCTTGCCAAAAACCATGGAAAAGGGAGTTGTGCACAGGAACAGACCTCAGCAGTCCTGGGTCTTGAGTTGCTGTCTACTGGTGTCTGCTGCCTCCCACAAATGAGTAACAGAACAGTTTGCAGAGATGACCTGAAGCATTCCTAACACAGTAACTATCCAGCAGGAATTCTTCCAAGCTGTTAGATGAAAGCAAGAGAGGCAGAAGAGACAGTTCTTTGAAAGAAGTGGTGTTTGGCTGAGACACAGATACAGAACTTTGTGAACAAGAGTTTGTAATATGCAAAAAGAACAGATGAAGAAACAAGGTCTTTTAGGCTTGTTAGGTATTAATTCATATTACTTAATAAGAAATTGTTACAAAACTTAAAAGTGGAAACCCTAGGCACCCTAGGCAGCAGCAATTAATCACTGAAGTGACCCAGCTGTTTTATCCAACATCCACACAGATGTTTTACAGAGAGTGTGTCTGGATACGACTGATGATATAAAAACTGAGGGACATCAGCTCTGGTGGGAATGGCCATTTTCAAGGAAAGATTAAAAAATCCACAAATTCAGGAAGGAAAAGGAAATTGGAAGGAAAAAAAAAAGAAAGGAGAAATGGAATATGAGAAAGAAAAAAGGGAAAAGGGAATTTTCCATGGTAGTTAGCTAGGAGATGAAGTGGTGGTGCTAGTACCCATGGTAGAGGTGGGCATTCCCTGAGAGTCTTCCTCTCCAGTGATCTCTCTGATTTTTTCTCCCAGATATTCTTCCTACAGTAACTATATGGTTTCACCGTGATGCACGACACCTCTTTATTAATCATCCTATTCCTTGTGCTAATTATACTGCTCAGAGCATGGTTTGATTACACACACATTGCCCATGCTAATGATCTCCTCAGCTTTTTGCAAAGGTATCACTGGGTAATGCTGGTTGACTACCTAAATTATTGCTATTGCTAGTAGGCAACTCATGTTCCCTAACATAATGTTATACACCAAAAGCCACAAAACAAAGGGTGAAGAGGGAGGGAAAGCCAAAAGGAGTGGTTCACACAGTGGTAGCAATTGCTTCTCATGAGAAATCCAATGCAATGGCCATGGCTGTGGTCCAGAACCTGGAGAGCAAAGCTGGGAGGATGACAGCATATTGAACAGAGAGGTACAAAAATCTGCCCCAGAACCCCTGGGTTGAGAAGGTGCACAGTTGCACAGAAAAGTGACTGTCAGACTGCAGTGTTGGGAGGAGAAAGCAGCAGAGGTGCATATAGAAAACTCTTGGCATTGCACAAGTTGCAGATTTCTCTGATCGGGCTGCAGCGCAGGCCGATAAAACCTGTCTCACCCTCCAGGGAGGCAGTGGTTGCTGCAGTCAGGGAGACATGGGGTGCTTTCCCTAACATCAAAGCTTGAGCACCAAGACAGGATTCCCAGACAACCCCTTCTGTCTCTGCCTGTCACCCTACCGATCCGTCTGGCTTTTTGGAAATTCATTCTTCCTAAGTCCTTAAGAGGCACTTATATTTTCCTCCCTAGCTCATGGAAGATCTTTTCATGTTAGCATATGCTCAAAACTTTATGGCTAAGGAATTGTTTCATCTGAAGGTGCCCCTGCTTTCTTCTGTGTCTTGTGATGGGAGTAAACCAGGGCTCACCATCTGAAGTCACTGTTGCTGTTTATGTCCTGACAGAGTTGTGAGAGCTACAGGATTTATGGGAAATGCGTAGTTTGGAACCAAGAATTTGGTAAAAATAAAATAACCAGGGCCTGGTCGTATTCTCACTTTTATCACATGCTGGTAGCAGCACAGCTGCAATTCTGTGCATGTATTCCAAGCTCACAGCTTCCAAGTAGGTCACACAGAGGGCAGCAGCAACTCACAAAGTCTCTGGTATATGACTACAAACTCTTTTAAGATGTGCAAGTAGGCAGATAGAGAAGAAGAACATTGTCCTTTTAATACTTGAGGAAACAAAGAAGATCATGGTGTGAATGATAAGCAGTTGGCTTTGCACAGGTGTCATTTGGTATTCATAGATTCACGGAATTTCAGGCCAGAAAGAAGTCTTAAATCATTTTTATTGACTCACTGCCTGTTAGAGGTTAATACATTTCACCCAGAGAAGTGAGCAATTTCTTCTTTCAGGCTACAATGAATGCCATTGAAATTCCTTTGCCCACTATCGTTTCAGGTTCTGCTGTAGCTATTTTCCTTGCTTGAGTTTCTCAAAGATCCTTCTGTTTATAATTCCTACAGGAGACTAAAAACAATTGTGAAATATGTTTGACCTTTTGATCTTTTTGATCCTGTGGCCAGCTGGGCTTTTTTTCAGCTCTCACAAGTGTTCCATCTTCTCTTGTTAGGACAATGCTTTTGCACTAACACAGTGTTCATTAAATTTCCGTAATTGTTTTTAATTAGACCACAGAAATGTGTTACTGGCTCTGATGTTGCATACCATGGGATTCTACATAACATTTGAATCCCAGTGGCATCCTATTAGACATCAACATTTTGGCTTGGCTTAATTGTGGTCAGCTTCAGAGACAGAATATAAAAGTGATCATCAAATATTCTTCCGTCTTCAGTCAAGCTGAGTAATGAGGCACTCCTTTGCTGTCCATTCATTTTACAGTTACTGCTGACCCCAAATGGCTCTTCTGTTGTTGCACAGCAATGCACAAAGTGCCTGGCTTTGGAAAGAGTCCAGTTTCCCTGAAATAATGACAGGTAGCAGAGAATTAGCATTCACTGCCTTTTTTCAAAGTCATCTTCCTTTCTTTCAATATCTCTGCTAATGACTGTCGTCCTCCTGTGTCCCTGCACCATGTGAATCTGGACTTTTGTCTGTCTTGCATCATTTTCGCAATCATCACATTGATAAGACTACTTAGTGTTATTGTAAGGACATTTATTAGGATGCAATTTACTTTGCCTACCAGGAGAACACAAATTCCTTTATACACCTATATCGACCTTTGTTACCACAAGACTTTCAATGTTTGTTACATAGGGCTGTGTACAGGAAAATGGCTAAAACAAGCATGATTCATGTTAGGGCACTATGATCTGCATGGTGGTAAAACAAAATGAGTAAAAACTGGTGGCAGGATTTGGCTTAACATTTAATGGATCACACTCTACCTTGGAGGCCATTAACAAGTGGGATGCTGCATGGGTCTGTGTCGCAATAGAGTCCGAAACGACACGAAATATACACACACGCAGGTAGTAGGTATGGCAGAAAGAAGAATTTATTTAATAAATCAGAAGGTCTTTTTATACTATTTTCCAGCGTACATGTCGCAAGTTAATTGGCTGCAGCTTAATAATAATATAATACTATTGGTCATCTATTCCAGGCCTGTTTACAGAACTACTGATTGCCTATTGTTAAAACACATACCAACTAACAAAAACTTCCTAGTCCAGGTGCAGTTTTATCTTTCTGTTGTTCATGCTGTAGCTTCTACAGTTTCATAGTTTCTGACTGGTACAGACCGACTTTCTCACGGGCCTAACTTCCTTCTTAGGGATATACGGGAATTGCATCTACATCTATGTCCAAAAGACTGATTGACAGGTCATTTTCCTCAACAGGTCTGTCCTGGGATCTGTCCCATTTAGCATCTTTACCAACAGCATGGAGAAGGTGCCCTCTTGTCAAATTTGCAGAGCCCACCAAACCAAGGGGAAATGGCACACACTGGAAAATATTTTTAAAGAGAAATACAGTGCAGGAGAACATAACTGAGGTTGTTTTGAAACTCAAAAACACCCTCAATGAAAAAGACTCAGACAAAGGGAAAGTTATAATGAGACAGGTGGGGGGGGGGGGTGTGTGTGGACAAGTGCATGCATGTGTGTATGTATGTCTCTTTGTATATGTATGTATACGTATCAGAAAAATTTATATGTATTCATCAACCCTACTGTTGTACTTGTGAGCTACCTGGTGCACAAAGCTACAACGAAGCAACTAGTAATTTCAATTCCTTATGTGTTTACTGAGATTCTAATCTCTAAAGTATTTGATAGTACCTTAAAAAAAAGGTACTTAAAAAAATATACTTTCAAAAAAGTGCATCTTACTATATGCAAAGACCTATTGCATATTTTAGATCAATTAAGGTGTGAATGCTCTATCATTTCATGATCTGAGATGTCTCTGATGTGTGCTACCCAGTCAGAAGTAAATGAATGTTATTAAAATTGCAAGCGCTAAAAAATGAAACACTGCACAATCCTATGCCAGACTTCTTGTCCAGCTGCATTATTACATAGTTTTTAATTATCACATGCATTATCAAATACTTTATCTGCAGGCTGTCTTTTATCATCAGCTTTCAGTGAATGACCACTATTCTTTATTGCTTTTAAACTGTAAAGCCTATTCTGAAAACAARAAGATATTAATTTCCTTTTGCAACTTCCCATGTGGCTTTTAATAACCAGAATATCCAGGCATGTATTTACTGTCATAAAATTCTTTAGGGTGAAGGGGAGATAATCTCATTTTACAGAATGAGAATTGAGAAACGAAGATGAAACAAGGGACCTTCCCCATGTGAAATAAGGAACCCAGGCAGGACTTTCTGAACGCCCACCTAGCAGCCACTGCTGCATCAGTATGAGCCTTCACTKCAGAGTAAGTCCTCAGGATCGGCTTCCCAGTTCCAGCTGCAACACCTGACCTGCTGTAGAACTCGCCTTTAGGCTGAAAGTGAATCCCAGCCTCACTGGGGGATGTCCAGTCTAAATGGCCGGCACTGCACGGGCTGGTGCGCTTCCTTCATCCTGAGCCCACCCTTTCTCTTGGCTGTCCCCTTCTCTGGCACCTTCCCTACTAACAGTGTCCTCCTCTCTTCTTTCTTCACACCTACCTGCCTYTCACCATTCGTCTACCAGTAGCATCTCTCTGTGGCACAAATGCTTATAGCTCCATGTCATCCTCCACTGTTTTCTCCACCCTCATTTTTCTTCCTTATTTTCTCTCCCTTCATGCAGCAGCATGCACGAATTGAAGAGCTGTGCCCAAGTACTTCAGCAGTGTGTTTTGTGCCTCATTGGGCATATTTCCAAGTGTTTGTAGCTGTAATTGGGGCCACAAATTGAAGTGAGCTCTCAATGTGACACTTTAGGCCCTGACTAACACTTAGTTAACATAAGTCCTTAAGCAATGAGTCATCACATAATGTTTCTTTTGCAACCTTACCCTTGTTTTTGGTGTGTGATTCATGTAATCTTTTGTGAACTTTGTCACCCCCTTCACCATCATGGACAATAAACTCCCAGTTACAGAATTACACCATTCCAGTAATGAAATTAGGAGCTGTTGACAGACAAAATAGTATTTTGACAGTATTGAATACTTGCATTTTTTAAATGCAGTTGGGAATCAGAAGATAGCAACTGTATTTTTTTTAACATGTACAAACTTCACTAGCAAGTGACCCATGAATCAAGGCTTTGAGAACCAATTTCACTTTTAAACTTCGTGTAACATTGCCATCTTTGAGAAGACACTTCCTAAGTTTCTAAACATGACTCTTTTGAGTAGTAATTAATGGAAAAGCTGTTACAGATGTTACAAAACCAGGAATTCCTTCTCTGTAGTCTGACTCTTCTTGTGGTGTTCCACACATTGGCTCTTTGACTCCACTGACGGTGATCTCCACATGCTGTTTATGAATCACAGAGCAGATTTTCAAGTACTTTTTCAAGGCTATGTATTCATGTGAGACCAACAGCTGTCACCATGATGCTTAAGAACTGAGTGAAAGGACTGAGGCTTCAAAAAAACCTTAATCAGTTTAATTTTCTCTCTGCTTATTTCAGAACAGAAAGCAGAGTAATGCTTCCAGCCCATTCTTTAAAGGATGCAATGAAATGAGCACTGAGTGGGGAGAGCTGTGTTTGAGGAGCAGTTTCACCCCCATGCTGTGCTAAATGTTTATGCAAACTAAAGGGAACTATAAAGTATTGTTGTTTGATGGGCTTAAAGCTACTGATTAAATGTCTAAATTAAATTATGTTGGTTTCCCTGCTCTCCTTTTCTTGGCAGAAGATATTAGTAGGTTGCCTTCTGCTTATTTATTGACACTGCTGTTTTCAACAGATCTGAATCCCTTCATAAGACAAAAAGAAATAAAGTAGACTGGTATGGCACAGTAAACAGTTTGATAGGTCAAGCTATCATAAGCTTACCAATAGGGAAATAAACCAGATAATATCTGGGTTGTTAAAGCCTCCCAGATGGGCAGCTGCTCACTTTTCAGTAGAAACTCCGAAGAGCATTGCAGACATCAAATGTGACATTTTTAATAGGGTTTGTACCATTGAAACACAGCTGTGCTCAATGGGCAGAGTGGCCGAGCTTGGTTCTTTCATTTATTCTGTTCCTTTGCGTTATTTGCACTAATGTGCTTCAGAACAGATGAGTGGGTCAGATCAAGGGTTTGTCTAGCTCACCGTCCTTCCTCAGAAAATGTCCAGAGGTACATCCACAGGGAGCACAGGAAGCATGCAACAATCATTTGCCAAAACATTACTCCAGCCTTCAACAGTTTGCAGCTTGGTGTCTCCCTGAGCCAGAGGTGATATATGTGTTTTCAGTCATCCTCTAAGTTTACTTTTCCATAAATTTATCCCTCTAGTCCATGTAAACTTCTTAGTCTTCATAATATTCTGTACAAAGGAACTCTATGGTGAAAATAATTTTTTTTTTCAACCTGCCATCTGCTACTGCATTTGATAATGCTTAGCTTTTCTATTTGGAGAAGCAGATAATAACTGAAACCTGTTCACTCTCTCCCTTTCACTCTTATTTTGCTGATGCTGCTATAAACCACCATTTTCAACAGGATGAAGAGTAAGATGAGGCAGATCCAGTAGGTAGATAAGGACCATTTTCTGTTCTGAGGATCAGTAACTTTGCCAAAAATGGACATTTCAATTAAGCAAACTGTGAGGTCATGTCCTATCTGATAAATAGTTAAGACTGCAAAAGAGGAGGATAAATTGGGAAAATGTCAAAACATTTCATTTTGACATTTTCAGAATGAAATATTTTGTATTGCTAAATTGTTTGGTTTGACATTATCTAACTGAAACCTACAAAGTTCTTTTCTAAACAAGAAAGTGGAGAGCAAAGCCTTCAAAAAGACCAAATAATCAAAAAGACAACTAAATTAAACACTTCATTTAGGATTGAATAATAGACTTCCACGTAAAGCAAAATTATTTGTCTCTGTTTGCTTTGTAGAACATTTGAATAGAAGTGTTTTTGTATTTCCATTCAAACCAAATTCCTGCTGTGGTTTTTCAGTATGGCTGCGGAACAGAAACATCTGCTGTGTTCCCATCCCTATTTACAGGGCTTTGAGGGGCTTCCCCCTTTCCCCAGTATTTTTCGTTCTTACTTTCAATTGCCGTTCTTTTACTTGGTCGTACACATTGGTGCAATGGAAGGCAAGTACAAGCTGATTTGATATTATTAATGCAGAAAGATCTGGCAAGACTTTGGCTTGTTTAGCCTTCCAAACCAAAGGTTAGCAAGTAATACAGCTGCTCTATATAAATACATGTCAGGGAAAGGAGAAAATGTTCACTGAGTGAAGATGATTTACACTGAAAGATAAAATCGGCAAAAAATTCCAAAACATCTCACGTGAAAGAACTTACGAAAATTTTCAACTCTCTGAGAAGCAAATTTAAGGAGACTAAAGGGAATAGAAAAGTATGTTTAGGATGGAACCTGATCAGTTTATAAAAGACTTGTATGACATAGTAGCCTAGGACAAAAATCAGAACTTTATGAATGTTTTGTGCCTTATTCACAGTTTACAGAAGTATACAGAAATTCTCTCATTGGCTACAAATCCAGCATTAAATGTGTCAAAGGATCACAGCACTACTGCCATACACCACATCAATACTGACATGGATGAATATTTTGCTAAAATATATCTGTATGATGAACTGAATTCTTGATGATTGAATCCTGGGCAAACATGAACCAGAAAAGCTGAGGCATACTCGTTCCTAAAAGAGCTGAGATTTGCAATACAAGCAGTCTCCACTAAACTGAAAACAAACTACCTCTCAGTGGGCAACATTAATCCTAAAGTTTTGGAACTGTAGTTTGGTCTGCAGATGTGGTTAAATTGGCTTAGGGAAGTGTCTTTGGCTCCCAAGTGAAACCTGCTGCCAGAAATGGGCTGTCCTCTGAAATTCTCATTGTGAGAGATAACAGCTGAACACTGATTTAACATTTTAGGGTGCTTGGATGGTCACCATGGCTGATGACGTGATTTGTGCTGGACAGTTGGCCACCCTTGTGCCTGGTGCAGAAAGGAAATGGGGTTGCTCTTGTGTGAGGAGTTAAGTGCCTGTTGTTTGCTGCTCTCCTTGCACTCATCACTCATTGAATGATATCTAGAAAAGATTTCTACACCACTTTCAGTCTTTGAAAATACATCACATCCCCAGAGGGGGCTATATGCAATACATACTACCATAAAACATCTACAAGGCAGAAATTATTTTGCTATTTTCTTACTCACATTTGTGGGTTGRATATAACTCTGAATGTTGTAGCACATGGAAGCCAGCCAGATAAGCCTACATGTGCTGTGAATGGTACRGACAGACAAGTTGCTCTCTGCACCAAAAAAAGTGATGTGTGAGAAATATGTATGCCTAGAGGGAGAGGAAGCAAATGGGAGCACATAATGGTGCTGGTCTGAACGCTTGTGCTGCAAAGCAGCTCAGCTTCAGCAGCAGTGACGGGAAGGCATCACTGGGCCCAGCCTATACTTGGGCTGTTTGCTCAGGTTGGGGGGCAGATGACAGACCAAGACCTGACCAACTGGTCACCATGGGCTGGGCCGGCCATCCCTGTGCTGTGGCTGACCCCGGTCCCTGTCCCTCTACCTGCTGTGCTTTTCTKGCTGGGTGTTGCAGGTCACGAGAAATTATGGATGCCCCATTGCTGGAAATCTTCAAGACCAGCTTGAGCAACCTGGTCTAGTGGAAGGTGTCTCTGTCCACAGCGGGGGGTTTGGAAGATGGTCTTTAAGGTCCCTTCCAACCCAAACCATTCTATGATTCTATGATTCTATGATTCTATGATTCTATGATTCTATGATTCTATGATCAACATGTCAGGAAGGGCACTGCCCTTGCCCTCACTGTCACTCTCAGCCCCCATCTCTCCTGCCCTTGCTGCACCACTGCCTGACACTCTGAGGGACATCTCAATCTGTACAAGGTTTTAGGTATATCTACATGTATTAGAAATTACCCTGCTGACTTGAACACTGTGATGAGGATGAGTGATGCTCCTTTCTCACAGAGAACAGACTTACCTGGCTACTCACTGGTTACCCAACATCACAGTCCCCAGTTTAACATTTTGGAAGAGCCTGCTTTGCTATCAGCCACACCCTTCTGTGGGTTGTCCACCCCTGTGGCCTCAGGGTGATGCCTGAGGTGTTAATACACCAGCACCCCTGGGTTTTTGAGGTGAGGTCCTTAGTGTTCTTGCTGGTTTCCGCTTGATGGCAGCAGAGCCCACACCAACGGGAGCGGGCAGGTCTGAGAGCAGATCTGGTTATTACTGATGGTGAATGGCAGACGGTAAGCCCTCTCAGCAAAAAGGGGGCTCTTAGGAAGAATATTCAGTATATTTAGATAATATGGATTTGGATAATTTGGATATATGGATAATAATACGGATTGTGAATGTAGTGGCAGTGAGACTGGCTCTGACAAGAACTGGAATCCTCCTGCCTGTTTCCCAAACTGGGAGGCATAAATACAGGGTCTTTTGCAAGAGGTGAAATCTCCACCACTGTAGCTACGTATGAGACCAAGTGTCCTAAAAATTTCTTAGAAAATTCAGTATCTTGGGAAAATATTTCATATTTTAGGTTTTGTCTGATTTCAGTACAAATGGTTTGTTCCGAATTTCGGTGTGCTGTGCAAATAGAAAGCAGCCAGAAGTTTATAATTTCTGAGGCTGAGCCAGTTTTCGGCATTGACTTTACAATTGCTCTCAGGGAAGTGCCCACAGAAGAAGCCAAATGAGAAGAATTTCTGAGAATAAACAGAGAAGTACAAAAAGGACAGAGATTTACAGAAAGAATACTATTTGCAAGGTAGTCAGCTGCTCTGTAGGCAAGTCAAGGTTTTAATTAGGTCTACACTTGCAGATGTTTCCTAAGATCCTAATCATCTTTGCAGGAAAACATTACTTGGAATAAACTAGAGGAGCTTGAACTTTTCTCAGTGCTATCTCCTACTGGTCACCTGGCAGCTGCATAATTTACTGTGGTATTTTTTGAACTCTTTTGGCATACTGCAAGGTCTGAAACAGAGGATGCTTTTCTCATTCTTGTCTTTGTTCCATGGTTACATTAACAGAAAGAGTATATGTATTTTTCAAATCACATCAGACACCAGCATAAAAATGAATTAAATATTATTCTCATCTTCTTGGAAATGATTGCCATTGCTATTTAACGACTCTCCATTTTCCTGCCAGGATAAGTAACAGTTTTTAAAAAGACTTAATTTCTCATTGTAAAGTTATATATTCTGTAAATTGAAGGAAAGAGCCAAAGTGTCAACTGCGTTGGACATCTCTGTTTCTTGGAATTGCAGGTGCCATGGTTTTTCTGCTGCTTGGGAAGCAGGGCAGAAAAACTCAAAGGAGGAAATCAGAAGTTTGCAGAAAGCTCATCTACAGCTTTCTCTGACAAGTCAATTTCTGACAATGTTTGCTATTTTCAAAACTAGATACAGTGTACCACCCCACCACCTTGTGTCCCTTGAAAACCACATAAACCCTAGAAAATGAAAGCCATTATAAAAACCACTTTGTTACAAAAATTGAAGAGGTAAACAGATGAGCATATAATCAGGCATATAATCCCTTGTCTCATTTTATGTCTATTTATCTTTCATCTGAAATTCTGGTGTTTCACATACTGCAGGAGACATAGAAGGAGTTTGCAGGAATAGCAGCGATATTCAAGACTGTGAGTTACTTTCAGGTTCTTCTCATGTTTTTCATGAGGAAGGCTCAGGGAAATGAAGTAAGACCCTATAGAGTGTACATTCACTCCAGCTTCTTTTGTTTTTTTTCCCTCTGCTTTAAGTTTCCTACAGGACTAACTTTACAAAGACTTTGAGAGGTTATGGGATGTGGGGTGGTGATCAAGGGAGCTGCCAGAGACATTGGACAGAGGCACAGAGAACCATGCTCACTTTCTTTCTCTGAACTTTTTAAAAATTACTGCTTCCAAACGTGTTTCCCTACTTCGTTTTTATTATTTTTAACTTACTGAAGGATATTTTTGTGGCTTAGTAACTTCTGCACACTACAGGTATCCGTTGCACTAGTCAATGTTAACTCTGATTTGCTCATTCACTACTTTGAGACAGGACTATGCGAGAAAATCTGTTCATCGTCTGCAATGACACACACTGGTTTTTGACCTAAAATTAGTCTATGACTGTAGTATATGACACATTTTAAAAATTCCATGAATCACGATTTATTTTCATCTTTGGGGAATGTGGGAAATATGTTACAAGCCTCTGACACAACTGTAACAGCCAGGAATGTCAAAATTTTAAAACTTGTTCCTGGAAGGTTTATTAAAGAGCTAGTACATTATTAATCATTACAAATATATTGCAGCTGTAAATCAAGCACAAGCACAACAAAAGTGTTTATAACCTGTGATCAGGGATAAGTGTTCACTTACTGGAGTCAAAAAATAACCCTATATTGGTGGAAATAACCATTTATTAGGACATTTATTACACATACAGTAATGTTTACAGCCCTCCCTTGCAGGCAACTTTGATTGAGATTTATTTTTCTGAAACATCTGAACTTTTAGGTAACAATTCTTGTGAAATTTCTCATGAGGCGATCTCCAGTGTTAGCACTAGGCCTCAGGATGGAGTGGTCTCCAGGCAGCTGCACTGCTTCTACAGCAACTTTTTTGAGCAAATACTCCACACTGTTGTCAGTGAGACAAGATCAGATCTAAAGGAAAGTTGGTGACAGATTCCAAACAGTAACAACCGGAAAAGACATTTTTTTCTCATTTGCTCAATTGACAGATTAGTTTGTTACATATAAATAATTATTTAATGCTGCTGGCTATATCAAGATATTGCTCCCTCCTGAATATTTATTGCTTCTTTGTGAATATCAATCTATTGTTGTGCATTTAATTATGCATTAAGGCATTCAGCATTTTCATAGGTGTCATTTGATTGTTGTTCAAATCAAAAGAATGATATAACGAAAATTTCCTTTTCACATAGTATAGTCTGCTTTAAACATAATTATTTCTCCTTTTATAACACTGTACTATTTAATTAATTAGACCTATATGTTCATTGATGCATCTACTTGATCTTTTATATTATTTATAGGGTAACAGCCAGTGCCGTGGACAGATTTCAATTACTCTTACTCACAAAGTTTTGACATTGTGGCATGAATTGGAAAGTAATTTGAAAAGGCATTTAGGTTAGATGCCACTTTTCAAATAGATAAGGAAATTTAATAGTAAAAATCAGACAAAGAAACAGGTTTTTTCCACATTAAATGTTCAGGTCTTTTGAACCCTCTATAGTTCTTTATGTTTTTGATATTTGTGAAAATTTGTCAAGAGATTTGGAGAGGGTTTTTTTTAAAATTCAGCACAGAAATAAAGAGCTTCAGGAACTCTGAAAAGCTCTTTTGGATCAGTGGGTCCAGGTTCTCCTGGTACAGAAAGCCATCATGCATCCTCTTTTTTTTTAATTGGAAAAATTAGAACTTTTAGCTCAGGCAGAGTTTAAGATCATTCCTCCAATTTGAAGATTAAAACTTCTTCATAACCAGTTATAGCTATGTTGTCGCTTTACCTTAAATATATTTTCTACTCACTGTTTATCTTCTCAGCCACCTATGTCTCAGCTCTTGTTTTGTTAGAATAAATAAGCCCATCACTGAGCTTTCTCCTCAGATTTTCTCCTCCTCTTATTGAAATTACCATCCTTCAAAGCACCTGTTTCTGCTGAATTTATCCTTCTTGGCCTGCAATACACAGGCATTTAGATGAGAGCTCACTGATTTCTGCAGTGCCATTACCACATTTCTTTCCTTGCTGCCTGATTCACCTAATGCTGAAGCTGAATGACACTGGGGGAGCATAACCTGCCACGCTGAGTTTGCCTGTGACAATCCAAGGCAAGGAATCTTGACAGGAGCTTCTTGATGAATCCATATGACATGGATGTGGGCGCCTCCACTGGAGAGAAGACTAATTCTGCTCACAGAGACCCTTCCTAATGATGTCATCTTTTGGAGATAGATTTTCTCATCTTGTTTTCTGAAGCAAATATTGCCGAGTGCCATGATTGGGACATTTTACCTGGGAAATGAGTTTCAGATACTAATGGACAGCTTATTTTGAGATGTATGATGGGGACTGGGCCACCTGCATTTTGCTTTAACTCTGTTTCCACAGCAGGTGTCCCAGGTATTCCCTGGACAATGACACAGCCTTGCCCACAGAGAAGTGTAAAGCTGAATGGAAGTGGGAAATAACAGCGCTTTGGCACAACTTCTCAGCATCTTCTCTTGTCTCCTTRTGCCACATGCAGAAATAAAGACTCCCCAGGTACTTGTTGGTTAGTAAGCAGAGCTGCTCTTACAACTCAGTGCTACCACTCCTACAAACCATGACATATCCTGATGCTTATTGCTCCACACACTAACTAACATCCGTATGAAATAGCATAAAAATTTGTAATCTAGTGCTTGGTGTGGTTTAGTCACTTAATTAGAAAGAGTTTGAAGGAACCGCTCATGGGGAGTTAAAAGTACTAAACAGTCGGTGAAAAGGTGCAATCTTTATCAGTCAGATGTGGGCTCTGAGTTTTGCTGCTAGAACAGCTCTTGAATAAAATGCTAATAGACCTTCTACCTCCGTGGTTGCTCAGTGTGACCTGGTAAAGACAGTAATAGAAACACTACTGCTTAATGCATAACAAAATCCAGACTCTGGATTCCTGGTATCTCAGGGGGTAACTGCTGCAATAGAACAAGGCAAATTGAGGGTTATTACAAATAATGGCAACTGCTAGTTCTTACCTCAGGCTTTGTTAGGCTGTTTTCTCAGAGATGGGCAGGATCTGGGCCCCGCTGTCTTACAAAATTACATATTTCAAACCTTTCAAAACATTACACATGACAGTCAGCCATTCAGATCCACCCATAAAGGCAAGCCCTATATTTGTAAGCTTTTCTTTGCCAAGAATGTAATTTCCTTGTCAGACTAGAATCTTCTTCATACACATGCACACACACATACACACATAGAAATCTGTTCTTGTAACATTTTTTTTTCTGGAAAGAATTACTTTTCTTTTCTTTTTAGGAATAGCGTAAATAGCCGAAACACTTATTTTGTCACTTATTTATTTCTATGTGGGAGGTATTAATTATCTACTGATTCCACTTTTTAGGGGTGAAATGTTTTTGAAGTTGCTTTATAGTGACAGAGATAGGAGAAACACCTAAGTTACAGCTAGGAACTTTTGGAGACTAAATTTCTTTATTCAGCCATTATAGGGCTTTTATGCCCACCACTTTGAATCATTTCTGGGTACATTAGGTAACAAAGTTCCAATTAACAGAGACTATCGTATGCTCATGCAAAGTCCTGAATAGAGCAACAAGCGGAATAAAAATTATAGAAGTTATTCTGGTCAGACAAAAAAAATACTGCCAAGAATGTGTATCAGCCTAATTTCCTATGGAAATTAATTTCTCAGCTGGATTCCTTCAAGTGAGGGTGGGTTCTCTCTCCTCATTTACACATCTATTGATCTCTAAAATTAAACAAAAAAACACTTTCAACTTTTAGAAATAAAATACGTTAGAAGTTTTCATAGTTCTGATAATATTTTCTTTCTCCTCTTTTCCTCTTCTGGCATTAAATGTAATAAAATGAATAATCCTAACAGTTTTCAGTTTTATTTTTTGCATTTTTGAAATTGAAAAATAACAAAGCAGCTTGGCAAGAGGGAAATGAAACACTTCTGAATACATAGAAGATAAAGTTAGAGAAAACAAAAAGAAAAAAAAGCAGAAAAATGATTAAAACTTCCGGTGAAACTTTACTCCACTGAATTTTTTTGTCAACAAACCAAAAGTCTACTCTTTTCTCCCCTCCCCATGGAGAAGTCCGCTAGATGTAAAAGCTGCAAGTCTCAGTGTGCATCTCTCAGTCTCCTTTCCACCTGCTCCAAGTTCTATATTTTTTCACGCAGGAGTGATGTAAAGTGTCTCCAATCAAAGTGCAACAAACATGGCTGAGAAGGAATCTTTGTTCGGCTTTTAGTTAGAGAAGAATCCCTCTCCTGGTGTCTGCCACTTTCAAGGCTGGAATATCTATTTGACCTTCAGCTGCACTTGTGGCAAGCAGGAGATCCATAGGATAAGAATGAATAGAATAATTTAGAATAATAGACCTACACATATCTAAAGATGCTCTGACAAAATTGTTCTCACATAATTCCAATCATCTATATTTTTAGACCATTATTAGCTTTTAAGTCTTAATTGATGCCGGATGTGTCCATCATGTTACCTGTTATATCATCTGGCTGACAATTTAAAAGTAATATAATGGGACATAAAAGTTTAAAATTAAAGACTATTTAATGGTACTTAATGTATAGATCTAAAAATAAGAAATCTCAAGGAAAAATTAATACCAGCTGGGCTAACTCATAAAAGACCTGTACCATCAACCAGGGATATGTCTAAAAAATAGCTGTACTTTTATAAATGGACCAAAGCAGCAGCTGGTGTAAATCAGTACAGGCCCAGTTACTTCAGTAGAATGGTTGTAGCATTGGCACAGAATCTTATCCTTTAAACAAGGTTCTCAAGGTGCTACTAGAAATGATTTATATTATGTAGCTCTACGTCTGGGCATACAGCCCGGTAAGGCTGTTATTCTCCAAACAACTAAAACAATTCTCCTTGCTCTAGAAATCTTCACCATCTAAATGAAGAGTAAGCTTGAAAATAAAAGTAGCTAAACTGTACAAAACTCCAAAACTGAAGATGCAACCTTAACTTAGCAGTTTTATCATGCTTTATGATTCRGTTGCTGTAGATCTTACTCCTGCAGGTGATCTCCAAGTTTTGGTAGTAACTTGAGAGTACACCTCAAATGTGTCCTCAGGCCATGAAGAAGGCTGCAGTTCTGAGACCCACAGCTCATTAGCATCCAGAGTGTATTCTGAGGGCACATTTACATAATTAAATGAACGTGGTCCTTGGTCCCCTGGGCCAAGTCCATGTAGCTGAAGGCAAGCTGCCCATCTGCATCCACACTACCTTACTCTTGGACATGGGTCTCCTCTGGATGATGTTTGGTGCCCTGTAGCCCTCCAATGAGGTTCCTCTTCTGCTTATTCACATTTTGGGGTGTCTGTAATGGTGTAAGAGCTGATTCTGAGCCTACTGGTGTGGCGTCTTCAAAGCATGAAACTGCAGTTACATGTTGCCAGCTGGACACAAGGCTTGAGGGCACTTGGGAGCTGTCAGTCTTTCTGCAACAGCACTGAAGGAACAAGACAAAAACTGCTGCAGTCTCGCCCACACTGTGTTTTGGGACCTGAGCTGGTGGTTGAGCTCTTCCCTAGATCCACTTGGGTATTGACTGGCAGAGAGTTAGTTGGGTTTTTTCCAAATATCTTTGGCAGACCAGAATTAGCACCATAATCAGAATCACATCCTTGCACATTTCAAGCTTCAGGAAAGCCATGGAAATAAGGCTTCAAAACCACCTCAGTACTTGAAATGCACCAAAAAATATCTGATTGTGTATTTTGGGCTTAAATGGAAGCTAAGCTATTTTGAAAGTCTGGTCTTGGGTAAGACGACATGCAAGTACCAATCTTTGAGAACACCAGTTGCATCTGTGTACCCAGTGTGACCACTCTGACAACCTTACACGTTTTAATGGGAATTCCAGTCTTCAAATCACATCTATTGACTTCCTTTACCTTTTGTTATTCCAGACTGAAAAACAAAATAGTTATTGATCCTGTGAGAGGCAGGTCCCACCATATTTTAATGGAAAATGATTTTAAAATTGCCATTAACTTCATTGAATATTGAAATTGGTATTTCTAAAGGTATTGGTTCCAGAMTTAAAATGAAGTTCCTTCAACAGCTTTGTTAGGATAATAAATGAGGAAAAGCGAACTGTGATAATTTAAAAAGACACAATCACTCTATATCAGATGAGTCTCATCAAGTCAAGTACTAACTTGACAAGACATTTTCATCTGGAAATGCTGCAGGTATCTTTGTTGCATTTAGTAATTCTACTAATTACTTAGGCCAGTGAGTTTTTCTGGTCCAGGCAAATTTGCCCAGAAGAATATTACTTCATTGGTTTCCTTTCATATTGCCAATTCCACAGTTAATCAGATGGGCAATGCCTTTCCCCACAGAGGTGCAAAATTCTGTTTCAGATCGACCATCAGAAGATTTTTAACAGAAATGGAAATGTAAACCCTAGACTATTTGCCACAGTAAATAGGAGAATAAACAGGCTTAACAATTTTAAAGTAAAAAGATCTGAAGAATAAAATCTTTCCCTGGTACTGAAGCTCTTCACATTTTAAAACTTGGATGGATAGTGTCAGCTTAACTTGTGAATGCTCTTTGTTGTCTGCCTCACCCAAACACTGCAAGACTTCAAATGAAGCTGCCAAAATCCAGTGGCTGAGTGAGAAATGTCCCCTCATTAAGCACTGTCAGATTATTCCTGTCTGCTTGTGACTCTGCACTCCTGGGTGACATGCTGCTGAAGCAGCAGCAGTAGACCAGTCTAGCCTAGTCCAAGTCAAAAAATAAACTATATCAAAATTTCCTTCACTTTTTATGTTAAACAGGGCTTCACAGTTCCAGGTTCAAACAGGCTTCACTTGTTAAGAAGCGTAAATCTAAAAATATATTTTAAAGGATTCTTACAGGCCTGAAAACAAATAACTGTTTGGAGCTTCAGTTGCTCTTAGATGCCTCATACTTTTTATTGCCATCATAGTTTCAAACAGCAAGCTAAGATATACAGATAGAAGATAGACAGTACATATTACATGCTATATAGCATATATTATATATAATATAGTTGAAGTCCAAAGAAATTAAAAGGTGAGTTGACTAATATCCTGGGTGGAGAATCTGGCCACCTCAGGAGCTCCTTCAGGCAGTTGCTACTGCAAAATTGACCAAACTCTACATAGAAAAAATGCCTGCAAAAAGTRTAAACTCTTCCTACAGGAGGAGAATTGGTCACATAGGAGCATCTTCTGTTGTCAGTTATGATAGGTAGGGGATGTTTCTCATGCAGTGTTAGGAATGATGGATCTTTTGTGTGCTGTGGTGATCATGCAGCAGCATAGGGCAGCTGGCTTTGTGAACATTATACATCTTTTACAGTTTGCTTAAAGGCTACTTTTCTAATTATTTTCTGTGATTAGTTTGTATTTTCCTTTTAGTGGCAAATTTCGCCTTCAGAAAGGGGATTTATTCCCCCACACAGTAGCACAGTAGTGTACACATGCACAGATGAAACTCTCGACAAACAATTAACTTGTGCATGGAGACACTTTATGGACATCCCTTTCAAGGGATGCTGGTTGCTGGCCAGGCTTCTCCAGCTGTTTTCCCTTTTCCTTTGCACACTGCTGTCCCTTCTCCATCTGCTCCCCTTTCTTTCACTGCTGCAGSCCTAAACATGGC
Source organism: Amblyornis subalaris (assembly GCA_018881555.1). NCBI lineage: Eukaryota > Metazoa > Chordata > Aves > Passeriformes > Ptilonorhynchidae > Amblyornis > Amblyornis subalaris. Next base: position 547,325 of record JACAXG010000022.1, read on the forward strand.
TGTTAAGCAGTTTTTGGTACCTCGGCTGCCTTGTTCAGGACTGGCTGAGGTACCTCTCAGGGCACTGAATTAGGTTTTAGAGACAGAGCCAGTGAACTCCACGGGAAGGGCTTAAGCAAATCCACCTGGCTGTCAATATTACTTCCTTTATAGTAACTCATCTCTGGAGAAAGGTTGTCCTGTTACATCTGTCTTGTACTCTCCTAAAATGAGGACAAAGAAAGTGACAAAATAGTATGTAAGGGTAAGAAAGTATCTCTGGAAGGCAGGGAGAAGCTCTTTTTGCTACCCAAAACCACTTCTCAGTCTTCATTGAACTTTTCCTAAAAAACTCTTAAAATGAAGGTCTGACCACCAGGATTCTTCAGAAAGGAGCAGTATAACCTACCACACACTTCTCTGCCTTATAGAACTATCAGTTCACCCGTCCTTTGCTGGCAATCAAGACCTTGGCTTGGATGGGCTACTTAAACTATAGTCAGGGGCTGGATAACAAAGCAGTAGGAAGGATGAGGACAGATGATTCTCGTGTGCATGTGCATATCTGATATACAATGAAGCAGGCTGGAGCCCTTCCCTTGTTCTCTGTAGAAGACAAAAGACCCATTCACCAATATTGCCTGCCTGGTTACTTTCACTGTGATGCTAACAGGAGGTATTACTCCACAAGGCTGTGGGCCATGTGCTACGTTCTGGCAAGGAGCACATGCTAACCCTAGAGATTAACTCCAGGAGGTCTCCAGCAGCCCTGCTCTGACAGATTCAGAATTCATCACTGGCACACAGGCTCTCCTCCCTGCTTTGGCTCTACCAGCTCATGCCCTACGAAAGCAGCTCTGCCTTCTGGGCATCAGACTTCTCAGCAGAGTTAATTAAACCCTACAGGCTAACCTATGTCAATATAATTTCATTCTATCCCATTCTACATATGGTCAATAAATAGTGGGCAGGAAAGGATTTTTTTTCTGAAGGGAGGCAATGAGAGAAATAATTTGAGCACTGCCTCCAAGAATAGGGAAGAAAATGACATTGCCATTATTGGCAGATTTCCACCATTCATCTGTATTAGCCATGTCATTGGCTTTTGTCAATAAGATTTTATTTTTGTCCAGTTCTTCCTTATAGATATTGGAATTCTTTACAGTCTGTTAAGCTACTGTGAGACATATTTAGAAACACAATTCRTGATCCTAAGGCTCCATTCCTCTGTCCCCAGGGGAACTCCATTGAAAATGTTTCAGGTTTGGGACCGTGCAGCAAAATAACATGGCTTATCACATCAGGGGAAACATTTTGTGCAAATAAACAGAAATTAAAATACAATCAGTGAAAACTGCATTCTCCCTGGACAGAAAGACAAATGATTATGTGGCCAGTGTTGTAACAAATGTGTTGCTTTCCAGCAAGGAAGCAAGAACCAAAGAGAACTAAAATGCAAAAGCTGTATAAGAACTTGGTTTCCATTCCATGTTAGTCTGGAAGATCGTATTTTAAAAATAATTTCTGTCCAAATAGCTTCTCACCTAAGTTTTAATGAATATTTGGACTATATCTAACTTAAAAGGAGTTTTGAAACATAATACAGGGGACTGAATAGCACAGCCACAGCATGACTCCTCTGTCATCAGTACACTCCAACTTGTCCCCTGTGCGCCCTTCAGCTCCAGGCTGTCACAGTACAGGGGCAAGAGCCTAGGCTGGTGTGACCTATCTACTGTAGACCTTCTGTTAGTGAAAGACCAGTTCACTAAGCATTAAATAACATAATCTGCTGTAAACCCAGGATTTATTTGGCCCACTTAACTTGGAATGACAGTTCTCACTGTTGAGAGTAGAACCAGACATTTCGTCATCCACCTCTAAGAAGTGTGTGGCAGATCCATCAGGGAAATATTTCTCCAGATTTTTCACACTGCATGCTAAATGCACTGTCTTTGCATTTGTAGAGGAGATAATTCAAAAGTAGTTTCCTTAACCGTTTTTTGTTGTTTATAAAACCTCATTTTTTCTTAATGAAAACATAGGCAATTTTTACTGCACTCTGGAGTGTGAAATTGAAGCGGTGCTGTTATGTTACTGCGGATAACATTATCTGTTTCCACTGGTTTTATCAATTTAAGGGATCAGTTCCTTTCATTGATTTACTTAAGGGATCCTATCCTTGAAAAAGCTGAGGATCCTCTTCAATTCCTGAAGGATCTGAAGATTCTTACATTGTTGTGCCATGTTCCCATGCCCTCCTGCATGGAGCGAGATTATCTTAGTTGCTGAAGTTCTGTAAAGCACTTTTTTATTTTATAAGAAGAGCGTGCAAATGGCCTGGGGCTGTTGCTGACTGTTACATACCTGCCTGCTGCTTCCTCAGTTCTGAGTTTCAGGAGCGGCAATGCTGACTTACCTGCACTCTGTATTTGGTAAAATGCTGATCAAAGAAATACAGTCTCACATGTAGATTTGACTCTTCCCACTCAGCAGAGTGGGACAATCTTCCAGGAGGAAGCAGCAGGAGAAGAAATCTCACTAGTTTATGACTGAGCTCAATTAAGTTTCCAAATGGCATTAAATGACAAGCTCATTCCACGACTGCAGGTGGCCCAAATGGCTTGCTGATCCCGCCCTTGTAAAATAAATATAAAAGAATCAGGGGCAAAATAAAAGAGGAACATTTGGGGGCAGTTTTGTTCACCATCTGCACGACATTAGCACTTTGGGATAAACTTCCCTTGATGCTAATGATCCCATTGCAATCACACCAGCTGACCGACGACAGAATAGGGCCGTCACTGCTGTCACCAAATGGCACCACAGAGCAATACTGTTAACAGCTGTTTTCTTCCACATTAGACGTTTGCCATTTTGCTCTAATTTTCACAGTTTAATTGCTATAATGGGAGCCATGACAGTATTTCATTAGGACTGTTCCTTAACCAGGAACTCCTCAAGGAACACAATATTACTAAGCAGCTAAGAGTGAACAGTCCCATTTATTGTTTGGTTATGTCTTCATCCTGTAGGGATTAAACCCACCGGAATATTGTTGAAGAAACTGGCCTAGCTATGACTGAACATTAATACAAGCAATTATAAACAAAAAAAATCCCCAGCCTTTATCTTTAAATAAAGGCAGACGTGTTTATTTAAGCAAAAGTCACTCTCACAAATGTCATTGGAACCTCCAACTAATTTTCTTCCTGAAAAGTATTCAAACACATGCTTTGGAAGTACTATTGGCTTATGTTAAAACATGTGCTGTTACTATCCTGTTCTGCTGTAACTAAACAGTATTTAGGCATGCATTCTCTATCCAGGAATATTTAGGCTTTTTTCTCTCTGCTTAGAAATGGCCCTTATTATGAGACCAGCAGTGCACTGGAATAGGTAAAAACACTTCTATTGATTATTATATGTTACACGAACCAAGTCTTACAAGCCTAAGAATGGGTACAACTATTGGCATATTTATTATYGACAACTCATTGCTGAAAGGAGACTAATTCCAAGATCAGGCAAGGCCTGAAAATTTTGGTTWTTTCAAGGATTGCTTAAAATGATCTGGATGGTTATGCATGGATGTTGCAAAGGGATCTTTATGATGGTACAGAATATTTAGAAGGGACACACTAACTAGTGCTATAACTTGCCTACTCATTTCTCCGGCTCTGACTGTCCTGAGTTTGAGATGGAGCAGCTCAAGACTTAGAGATGTATAGTTCCTGTGTAGAGACATTCTTTGCAGAGTTTGTTCATAACATAGTCGTTATTAACTTTTTCAAGCAGAAGAAAGGCATGGAGAAGGGCATGTACATAGCTCTTCACACACTGCTTATCAACTCTGTGTTTGCCACACCACCATTGCAAGCAGCACAGATGAGAACTGTGTTTTGATACAAACAAATAAGATGCCATCTCTAACATCTGCTTCCCAAAATACCCTCAATGGACCTAGGAGCATCTCACTATTTACACCAGAAAAATAGAGTAGTCTCCTGTGTCAACACCACCAGTGATTCCCAAGAGTGTAACGTGAATTAATCAAATATGTAACCAAGACAAAGACTAAGGTCATAATACCTTTACAGTGATAAAAGAAGTTAAAAAGTCTTTGGAGCTAATTGTTTACAGGCAGTTAGAAAGGTTAATAGAGTATAATATAGCGATATATTTTCTCCTGTGTGGAATTAGCTTTGCTTATCTATGTTTGGACTACAGTACACATCAACATAAAACCATTATCATCACTGGAAAATCAGGTACCATTTAGGCAGGCTTCAACACCTAACAAGTTAAATGGTTTTGACACAAACTCAATGGGCTTGACATGTGCAAAACAGCTTGATAACTATATGCTATCTTTGTGTGGATCTCACACTAAAGATCCTCATTTGCTGAAATCTGCAAGGATCTCTCTTATTTTCCAGTCAATCTCAACAYGAACCTACTATCTGAGACAAAGAAATGGCTGGGACTTCGCTGCCAGTGAGACATCAAACTCTATCTCGGGTACACCACCAGTCACACCATGGCCACCACTATAGCACAGTGTCTAGAAGAACTCAGTTTCTAGAAGAACAGCTGATTTCAGTAGAAAAAGGCGAGAATAACAGAATGATTTTTAGCATACTTTTAAATTTTTTTCCTAAACAACGTCTTCTCCTGAGACCTAGCTCTGGCCTTTGACTACTACAGATTTACAGATTTGCACATCCRTCATTCATTAATGGAAACTGGATTCAAGAATCTTTGGGATCTAAGGATATTTTGCTTGGGGACTCTGCCTGAAGTATCATTTATTAAACAAATATGGTTGGCATTTATGATGATAGTATGTTATCAAGCTTGCTTGATTACACTTCTGCCTTGGATCAGCTATGATAATATTTATTCCAGTGGGACCTAATTAGTTTCAATGCAGGAAATTATTGCTAGATTAACTGGCCCAAAGTATTTTTTCTGCATATATTTATTCATAGAACTATTTATAAAAATGGCTGGGCTCAAATAAGATTCTTTATTAATTGATACATCTGTCCATATTAGTACTTCAGACTTTTAGATCTGTCACTATTTAGGGCCTCACACCAAAATTACTCAAGTTGCAGAAAGGTTCCCATTATCTTTGTCAGACTTTGGATCTGACTGCTTGTAGTGAAGCTCCTTTAGATCATATTAGATGTAGAAGGGAATAAGGGTTGTAAAAGAGACTGGGAATCAGTTCAATCCATTTGCAAAGCTGCCATTTAACTTTTAAAGCAGAAATAGATCAAGTGAGATTTTCAAAGTRAAAAAAAAGGCTGATTTTGGAGTTAAATTTAATTAGGCAATTCCTTAGGGAGTTTTAGAAATTTTAGCATATTATTTTCAGTCAGTACTTTTGTTTCTTTCAGGCTGGTTGTACCTCAGATAGTACTTTTTAAACCAGGATGCTTGGTGCATTTAAGGGCCAGTAGTTAGATGACAGCAAATTTCCAACCTTTTGTGCATTCACTTATAATCATTCAATATCAAGTCTTCACATACCAATGGTACACTGGTCACTCCTGTAATTCTCCAGGTAAAACACATTTTTTTCTTTATGCATGGTCTTTATGAGGTATACAACCTAATTAGGACTGGTTAAAAATGCTGGACGCATTCTGAGTTATTAGATAGAGCTCTTTGGAACTGAAATTAACTAAGTTGRGCTAACTAATTAGTTTAATAATTGTGGTAATTAGTTAATTAACTAATTAACTATTTGTGCTAATTCAAGGCCAGGTTGGATGGGGCTCTGAGCACTCCGGTCTAGTGGAAGGTATTCCTGCCCATGACAGGAGGGTTGGACTTGATAATCCTTAATGTCCCTTCCAACCCACACCATTCTATGATTCTGGGATCCGTTGACTTTATAAAGGAAATGCTTCCCTGTGCCACTTCTCCATAAAGATCCAGAACAAAATTCTTTATTCAAGAATAGACACCACCAGGGGATTCCTTGTCTTTTATTCAAAGAATAGCAAGACAAGTAAGAAATTAAATCTACATTTAAATTTCAATATTTCCTTGCATTCTTAGGAGAGGGAGGATTTTTATACACAACTGCTCCAAATGCTGGTAGAACTTTTGAACTCTGCAAGCTCCGCAGCCCCTCGATGAGGGGAAGCTGTTTAGAGACGCTCCTGAAACTCTAGAGTTTACGTATGTAGGGGAACATTATTTAAACTTTTAGTCTGCTTCTTTTATTTCCTGGCAGCATGGATGTAGCCAAAGGCAATGCCTGTAGTACCATGTTAAATGCCTTCTTTGGCAGAGGGGCCAACTTTCAAGCCCTTTTTCCCTTCAAAATAGGGAAACCATTTAATTGAGAATGATGCATGGCATATGCCAAGTCCTAAATTATGCCTGGGAGTTGTTTAGGAAACTTTGAGCATAAAAATACCCCAGGCTCTATCCTAACAATTAAACAGTATAAACAATCACTTGCTGTGTCTAAAGACTGTGCCCAGGCTTTGTTTAATTTACTGCTATTGCTAGTAGGAGTACATGCTGGTAATACAAAGTATCCCAAGCCTTCTCAATTCTGAGCTGTGCTTAGATGCTGAATATAATCCAGTAATAGACAGATCCTATATTGAAATAAACTCAAAAGGAGATATTTCCTACTTAAATACATAAATACCTATTGACTAGCTATACATGTCAGTATATTCTCACATGGCATAACTCCCTGCTTAATATTCTGCCTGCTATACTCCCCAACAGGATGGATGATAAATATTTATAGATGTCCTATAAAAGTAATCATCCCAAATGGATGAGAAGTCAGCTGCACCAAGGCTGGTCCTGGGCCCTGTTATTCCCTGCAGCATTTCTGCTTTGCCCTCCTTCCCCACATACAGCACTTTCTACACTACAGATGCTGAGTGTTATTTCTATCTGCAGCCTTCCCTGAGAACACACAGTTGCTTTTTGGGAGCAGTGAGGAGCGARGCTCTGCTGCTTGGCATCCTTCCCACCACGTCCTTGCTGCAGCTCTGGCTGTGTGAGCCACACTCAAGTGTGACTTCAGCCAGCGCAGCTCTTCATTCAGGTGATGTAGCTACAGCCACTGCCTCCTCTGGAGATGGCTTGTGCAAAACAGGAGGAGGATGGCTCGTAGATGGAGGGAGGGAATTGCTTGTTCACCAAAGGTTTTCAAGACATGACTGGACAAGATGCTAATCTCATGTAGGCTCTCCCCTTTCCATGAAAGGCTGGACCAGATGATCTTTGGAGGTCCCTTCCAGGTTCTGTGGTTGCTGCAGGATGTAAAGTCAAGAGCCTGTGCTCATTCTTGGGATTTTATCGTTGTTCTTTCAGTCTCCTAGTTTTTTTCCTTACAGGCCACTGTTCTGGAGGGAGTTTTCCACACCAGATTTTAACCTTGCACTTGGAGATGAGAAGTAAGCTCTCTGTTTTAACATTGGCAGAAAGGTTTGGGAACACCTTACAGGGCTCAAACTCATGGAGTTAATAGAAGAATTCCACATTCAGATTTATTTTTTTAATCTCCTAGCTCTGAAGATCCTGTAGAGACTTTTGAAGGAACCAACAATACTAGAGTAACTGAGTTTTCTGAAGTTACTCAAACAAAGTTATGTGAAGTTATTTAGAAAATTCTGAGAATGTGGGTTATTGTCTTACATTATTCTACTACAGACAAGATTCTTACTTGTTCAGTACCTTAATTAAAAAAAAAAAAATCAGAATAAACTATTTGGTGCGTGGATGTAGCCACTAGATGGGAGGCAAGAGCTGGTTAGGAACTGGGAGCATGAGCTGGGGATGCACTTAGGGAGCTCCTATCATCTGCCACTGCCAGCTGTGACGTGCCACACTGGAGCTGCATACTAACACATCTGGGACCACTTTTACCAGTGTACACAAGGAGATTATTCACTGAACTGGAATTTTTTTTATTAATTGATAGTGGTGTTGATGAATTGTTGAGCGAGTGGGATATTTTAAAAATAACTGTGTTAATTCTCTGCCTCTAAATGGCTTTGCCTTAGGAAATTCTCCTCTTTCATCTGCAGTGCTGATGGAAAGGAACATTGTTCACACTAACTCATCTACATGAGGTCTATTACAAATAAAACTGCCAAAGGCTTTTATGGGACAGGAGTGGTATTAGCCTATGTGTTAGGAGGATGGAATTCAAATCCTTACTATGTCACACAGACTTTCTGTGTAGCTTTAGGCAAGCTGCTTTTTTCCCTCTGTATTTCAGTTCTTCCTCGGCTTCTCTTTTTTTTTCTATTGAAGTGGCATATAATGGAATTTCCTGTATTCCCCAGTGGCGATTAATACTGTGTTAATAATAAGACTGTGCTATCATAATACTGCACAATATAGAAATGTCTTTGAGCAATTTGTGGATACATTTTTAACAAGAAAAAGTCTCAATTTTTCAAAGCTTTGTGTGGCTCCTTATATTTAACTTTAGCCAGGATAACAGAAATCTGATCCAGCCTGTTACCTAAAACTATTTGTAAAATCTGACCAAAGTAAAAAATAAAGAAATTGAGTAATTTGAAACAAAAAGACATAGTACTCTTAGCCAAAAGGGGTGTGGTTTGAGTAACCAGAGGACTACGCTGGTAACATAAGAAATTCAGAGCATCAGACGAATAAAGTAGGAAAAAAAAGCAGTTTAACTCTAAACCCTTTTCTGAAGCTTTTAATATAGCAACACAAACAGTATAATTTGGAGCTCTGACAAATGACTTCTGTAACATCCTGGTAGGACCTGGCAATCCAGTATGAGTGTACTTGCACATCCCATCTTGGGAGTTCCAGTAACTTCACTGAGACAAAAAGAGGGACTCAAAAGATCCCTTATCTCCACATTTGCCACCTTTGGCAATATCTTAATATTAGACCTGGAGCTTCTTTTGCCCTTTTCCACCCACTTTTACCTTTTTCTCTCTTTTATTGTTCTCTTTTTTTTTTTCTCCTTTAGCCAAGAAACTCTGCTGGCAGAGTTTGCCTGTGCATAGAGAAGCTAATGGAATCATACTAACATACATATTCTTCACAAAAAAGGTACAAATAAGAACACCAAAAGCAGAACCTATACACCAAGACCTTGTTGGAGTCTGGCTGCCTGTGCTCAAGGCCAGCTCTGACGTGGCTGCATTGGGAACCGCCGTCCCTTGGCTTGGGCTCAGGGCCTTGCCCTTGGTTTCTTGTGGATCCTGCCCTGCGCACTTGCTGGGTCTGCTCTGCTCTTCTGTCTGGGTGCTGTAGGATGGGGCCATGTCAGGGGCCACTCTCCTATCCCTCATTGTCACCTRCACCTTATGCCTCACCTGCCCTTGCACCTGCTCCTGCTGCTTCCTGACACTGTATTTTCCATCCTTGCTGCTTTCCTTGCTACTTCTTTCTCCTGTTGAAAATTTGTCTTGCTTCATCCTCAAGAAAACAGGACAGCAACACTAACAACCTCAGACCATGTCTCAATGAAATTGTCTTTCATCTTCTCCCTACAAAGGACATCTAAATGATGGCCAAATGTGGAAAGTTTTCATTAAAAAACCCCTCTCTTTTACAAAAGAGAAAGGCATTAAATCATGTTGTTAAAAATTAAAACTTAATCAATATTGTCACTATTCCTCCTTAAGAAGTTTTAATAATGTTTACCATGAGATAAAGTAAGTACAAATCTCAAATCTTGACTCAGATCTTCCTATCATTTAATATTCTAATATTAGCCTCAGGCTGAGTCTTACCAATGCTTTTAACTTCTGTATCCATTTGGTCCACCAAAAATACCATAAAACTGATTATTTATCAAAAGAAACCCCTAGCACTAAGCACTTTTCTCTGTCTGAAAAGGTACTTTATCTAGTCATACTGAAAAGATTGGTAATAGATCTTGGATACTTGTTGCTGAAATTATGCTTTAAATATGATACATGGAGAAGGTGGATTGTGCTTTGGAGAAGTAGGAGCATATTCTGGCAGACCAGATATAAACTTGAGCTTCCACAGTTCAATCCCCTGACATGTACAGTCTAGTCCTCCACTCCAGATGTTTCAACAATTGCCCAGGTGCAGTCCTTTGTTAACAGTAAGGATTGGCATCCCTGAGCTCACCACTGCAACCCTGCTGTTCAGTGCTGTTCATTATTTGCTGCTGCCCAAATTCAGACAGGTGTGTCTGCACCCCCAAACGGAGTAAGTGTCTCATGTGGCCCTGGAGCTCCAACCTCTAATAATGCTGTAGAGGTTAGAGCTTGATTAAGGACATATGGAGATGTCCCAAAGGAGCTGCTGTCCTCTGCTGTACTTATGATATCTAGGAAGAATGAGGCAGCCACTAGTTGCATGACCGACTGTGCTGCTAACATAGGAGCACTAGCTCATGTTAAAAAGCCTTCTGTGTCTCAGTACAGAGTTTTAAAATCTTCATGGAGGACTAAAGACCATGTACTCTTTGACGAAGCATTCAGATAGCCTTTCCTCTCTCCCTCTAGGTTCTCAAACCAGCTTTATTATACAGTGAAGGGAGGATTTGTCCAGGATAATTTCCTATCCCAGCAATATTTGGTCTCCTCCTCTGCTTCTGCCTCTCCTTTCCTACATTAACAGCCTTTCACTAGCAAAATGCTAGAATCACAGAAGAGTTTGGGCTGAAAGAGACTTTAAAGATCATCTAGTTCCAATCCTACTTCTGGCTAAAAATGTGACCAACTACTGCATACCTAAAACACAGATATATAAACAGTCATCGCTCATTTGCTTCTCCCCTCTGCTCGGCAAGAAGTGACAGTCTTTCTCCATGGAGTCTCAGGATGCTTCCTTGGCCTGGATTATCCCTTAAGAGCAGAAGTGTTGTGCTGAATAGGAGAATAATGTACATAACACTTGAATTTGTGAAATGCTATCAAACTGCTACTAATTATAGTGCTGTAGTGTACATAGGGGAAGTTCATCCAGACTGAATGAACTGAGCAGAAATCACATCCATACTCTCCTTAAAGCCTCCCACTGCTGTGCTACCAGAACCAGCTGGTAAATGTCAGCAGCTAATATTTCTGTTTTCATACCATCTTAGTTTGTCAGAACAAGCCAAGGTAAAAATAACTATGTCCTATTTTCATTAGTGGTTATCACTGGGTCTGGTGCTCTGGAGCAAGTTGTGACTGAAAAAAAAGACGTTGCAGGCATTTTTACTGGGAGTGGCAGAGAGAACTGGACTCTGAAGATCTGGCATTCATTTCTGTGTTCATTGGCTACACCAGAGATGGCTGACCTGTAGCCCTGGTATGATTCCCAACATTGCTTTACACAGGAAAGAAGCATGTTGCACAGCAGGGATCTGCTTTCTGCTTTCTCTCTCCACCTTGCCCATGCCCTGCTCTTGTTCCAGCTACAGACAAAGGAGATTCTGCACTTTCTTGGCTCCTTCAGGAGCCATCTGCTTGTTGACCCCCCTCTTCGATCCATCTATACCTCAGAGAACAAATTCTGTACTTGTAACCAAAACACGGCATGATCCTTTTTTTCTGAGTCTGAGGTAAGGTCCCATATACCTAAAGTTCATCACCCTCCAAAATGAGATTGCCACATGTCATTCCTGTTGGGAATGACACATATGTCAGCTGTACCTGGGAAAGTGCAAACTCAGCTCTGAATGATGCCAGGTTTTTGATTAGAATTTAATATAGATTATCACAGAACAGTGATTGTACCCACCATCGATTAAGCTTACTGGAATAGCCAGTCACAATGTCTATTTATTGGGGTATATAGCCTACCCACAAACCAGGACTGGCACACACGCATCAGGCTATCACCTTTCGGATTTCGAAGTCATGATTGCCCCTTGCTAATCAAGAGCAGTTTCCAGCAAAATTTTCCTATTTAGAGTACAATTTGGTGATGTAAATTGGTGGATTTCCAAATATGCATATATATATATGTAGTATTTACAGACTGTATGTAATCCTCTGATGCAAACCAACAGAGGCAGAGATCTTACTAGAAGCAGAGACCTTACTAGGAGCAGCAATGGCTTCCATGAAGAAGCAGCTCTTTGTCACCTCAGTCCCCCTTTGTAGTCTCAYCTTTATTTAACTGTTAAATGCTTTGCTATTTTGCTGCTGACATGAAGCTTATCGTAGACTTTTCAGCTGAGAAAGAAGGAGGAAGGAATAATGAAAAGGGTTAGCAAAAAGAAAAAAAAGGTATAAAGTTAATGGTGTCATTTCTTTCTATGTTACATAAGGACTGTAACTGTAAATGGGTGCCAGTACTCATTCTGTTGTTAGGAGTCCACAGCCAAGTACAATATTCAGCATTAAATTGATATGAATTATTATTATTTACCTCAGTCTACATGTACAGCACTTGTAAAAGATGGATATGCTCATTATTTTGAAAACGTCTTTGTGAAATAAAGAACAGAATGAACCCCTGTATAGAAGAGGAGGTGTTCACTGTGTTGATAAATACCATTCAAAGTCAGTACTCCAGAAGAAGACAACGTTGTTAGCACATCCTTTTGTTCTGGTAAATGCTTTATTTATGGGGTTTGGGATGGAGTTTTATGCAACTGACAATTCAAAAGCAAACATTGCAGTCAACAAAGAGTTAGATCTCTAAGGAAAAAAAAATTTTTTGTCAGGTTGTAGTAAGATTGACTTCTAATTACAGTGTAGCAGAACTTCTCTGTGAATGGAAGACACCATTTCATTGTGTTTAAACAAAAAGATGAAACAATGGCTGATAATTTGTGACACTGACACTTCATGAATCAAAAGGGCTGAATATGCATGGAAAGCGAATGAGTTTTTTATTCCTCTCCTTTACCCTCAATCTCAGAAATTGAGTCCAGGAAGAAAGGAGGGGTGGGAGAAAGGTGATTTTAGATTTTTTTTCTTATTTCTCATTATCCTGCACTGTTTCATTGGCAATCAATTAAATTAATTTCCCCAAGCTGAGTCTGTTTTACATGTGATGGTAAAAGCTGAGTGATCTCTTCCTGCCCGTATCTCAACCCACAAAGCTTTCATCATTTTTCCTCTCCCCTGTCCAGGTGAGGAGGGGAGCGATAGAGTGGTTTTGGTGGGCATCTGGTGGACAGCTAATGTCAACCCACCACAGTGGGCTGTGCATTGCCTCCAATGTGTGAAGCAGAGCAGCTCAAAAGAGGGGCAGAACCTGAATCCATGCTTATGCAGCTCCAGTGGGCAGGAGGCTGCATGCAGGGAATGGAAATGGTGGCTATTCTCAAGTACAACAGCTAAAGTGCAGCTGCCCAGATGGACTACTGCTCGCTTGCAGATTGAATACATTATGCAGACGGAAACAGGCCATCAATTATTTTCTAAACTACTCACCTTGGGTCTGGCTATAAAGACACTGCATGTGATGGATTTTTATCCTGTTCAATGGCGTGGCTTCTGCAGATGGAAGGACAGCTTTCAAACGCTTCCTGAATATGAGTGGCTGACAGGAGTTTCTAAGATACATTTTTTAGTTTTCACAGACATTAAATAAAGCTAAGAGCAGATGAAAAAGAGCTGGATTGTTGTAAGGTAYTTGAGCCCTGAAGTGTGCCCCAGCCAACCATCTTTAGTTATTCTTATCAGAGCCCTCAGGAATTCATCAAGGTTACCGAAATGTAAACGGCGCTAAATTGCGAAAGGAAAAGCTGAAGAACAGAATACCAAGGCAGCAAGAAATAGATAAAGAAAGACTGTGCCGCACTGGACTAGAACCAATCATATTTTCTGGAAGGTGCGTGCAGAGAGCATGGACAAGATAGAGGGACCAATCAAATAATGCGTGATCGCGCGTACAGTAGTGGCAAAATGTAAAAGTAGAATGTTATGTAAACAATAAAGCATCCTYTGCGTAATCATATTGATTCGTTGTTCAGAAGTTCTGAGCTCCCGCACTGGATTACCATGTTCACTGAATAAATCAGTACCACTGCAAGTACTTCTATGTATACAGCAGTTGCAAATTTCAGAGTAAGAAACTGATCCTAGGAAAATCCTGCAGATGTCCTTACTCCAGTGCTCAATTGTCTGAATGATCATAGATTTCCTAACATCTTGTACTTTCTAACTCTTTCGAGGAGGCTTTTTTTTTTATTGGATTTGATTCTTCCTCTGAAGTAAATGGAAATTATCTATGTAGCTATTTTAAAATTCCTATAATTAATATTTCCTGCAGCTTTAAAAAGTATTTTCAGTATCATCTTTTAATCACTATCTGGCTACAGTGTTACAGTGTCCTACAACTACTTTTACTCCAGGAAGCTCAAGTAGGCAGATGATCCTCATCCCCTTCACACTCCTCTTTGAACACTGCTTCACAGGAATGCAAGGGCTGTAAAAGCCTTGCAGCTGGTGGAGAGAGAATCCTCCCAAGACACATGAAAGAAGTCCCTGCAGTGCATGCTGTGGTGTGGATTTTCAGTTGCTCTGAGCTGTAGTTCTCCGGAAGTTTTTTCATAAATTAGAACGTACTTGGGGAGTAATGCTTTGTGCCATGGGCTGTACTAGTTCCTAAAGCTGATGTGAATCATAGGAGTGGGAGGGTGGCTGACAGCTACCTTAGGGCTCTGCTGGTGGGCCATGTCATTTTGTGATATTACAGCCATGGGCACCAAGAGACCTGGGCTGGTGGATTATATCCAGCTGTGAAAAATTATGAATGGCAGAATTCCCTTTTAAAACAGGACTGGTTTGTCTTACACCACCACAATTCTTTTCCCTTCTTCTGTCATCTATTTTCAGTTCCTGTGCGTACACTAAATGGAAAGATTACATGAGGATGTGAGCTGTTGGAAGGTGCAAAACCTGCTGGAGTACTGTTGGGGGACTGTGGAAATGGAGGAAGACAGACTTCATACATTCTTGTTCACAGTACTTTTTGGGAGCTGACTTGGAGAGGACTGTTCCCTAAGAGTCCTGGGACACAGTCTTGGAGCAATGTGGTTAGAGGTCCAGAACAGGGCCACGACTAAGACCCCCCTAATCCTTTTATTACTGAATACTCCAGTGCAAGAAACAACTGACCCTAAGTTGGAGACAGATGTCAAGGTTTGACAGTGTCTCTGGTCATGTGCAGAACTACAGACATCTACCTCATTTCACCAGCATCCAGGTAGGTCTACGCAGATGCTTAGAATATATGGAGTCTTGTATTTCTAGGATACCCTCAGAATTCAAGCACTATTTTTCAGATTGTAGGACTCATGAAGTTAGCAGGATAATATGCAGAAGTGTTGTGAATCTGAGGCACTGCCCAAAACTATCATCTGATCTCCTTCAGTGCAACTTGGTAAGTTTATCATGCAGTACCTCTGTTTTTTATTTAAATATTAAAGATAAATAAGAGTTGGCAAAGATTCACAAGTATCTGAGCACTTGTGATATTTTCCCAAGTGACCTACTTATTGAAGGGATGCTGTACTTTGACTTTGAACTGTACTGAARGAAAGTTGACACTGGCAGCCCACCAAATTAAACAACAAAAGCGAACCTTGATGTTGGCAATGCTTGACTGATAAGTCCCAGCACATACAGATCTCTATGCAAATAAAGATTTTTTATTTTCATTAAGTGACAGATAAAATATTTTACTTTACTGACATGATAATGTTTCATGTTGGGAAAAATCCTGGCGGCTTTCTCAAATGTTTTTGGTATTTTAAATGTGCTGATAATTTCTATTTGAAGTATGAACCACCACCAACACTTTTGACAGCTGCAGTATCTTCTGTAATCATATTTATTCTTCATCAAAGCTGAGGGAGAGTCAACACACCCCAAGCTTTTAACATTTTGTTACTAAACAGCTATGTTTTATGGATTCCAGTGGGGACCATCTAACATTTCTGTGTTCATCACAGCTGTAACAATCACACTTATGAACAGCAGTTTTGGAGTTTGAAGTGTATTTGTTGAACACAATAGGCCTTTTATGATCTATGTTCTTAACTGGTGACATTGACAACATGCCTGCCATCTTCAGCCACACACCTCGCCAACAACTCCAGGCACCAGTATGTGGTGGGGGCCACCCAGCTGGAAAGCAGCTTGGCAAAAGAGGAGCAGGGGCCCCTGGTGGACACCAAGCTGAATGGGAACCAGCAGGGAACTCTTGCTGCAAAGGCGGCCAGTGGCATCCTGGGCTGTACTGGGCAAAGTATTGACACTATGTCCAGGGAGGTGATCGGTCTTTCCCCTCTGCTCAGCACTGGTGTGGCCATACCTGCAGTGCTGTGTTCAGTGCTGGGCTCCTCAGTACAAGAGAGATGTGGACAGACTGGAGGGAGTTCAACCAAGGGCCACAAGAATGAATGGAGTGGAGCATCTCTCCCATGAGAAAAGACTGAAAGAGCTGCGAGAAGAGAAGGCTCAGAGGGATCCCATCAGTGTCTACAAATGAATGAAGGGAAGGTGCAAAGAGGATGGAGCTAAGCTTTTTTCAGTGGCGTTCAGTGCCAGCACCAGAGGCAATGGGCACAAACTGAAACACAGGAGGTTCCCTCTGAATATCAGGAAACACTTTTCTCATGTGAGAGGATGTCTGGCACAGGCTGTCCAGAGACACTTAAGAGTCTCCCTTTGGGAAGGTATTTAAAAGCTGCATGGATAGATCCACGTGGCCATGCTTGACCAAGGGGGTTGGACCAGATAATTTTCAAAGGTCCGTTCCAAGCAATGATTCTGTGATTCTAAGAAATGCAATGGAAATCAACTGCTGGACCTCCTTCCAAAATTTTTGCATGGCAAAGAAAGGCAGGCATGGCATGAAGCTTCATATCAAGATGTTACAAAACAGTTTCCCATCCAATACACATCAAACTAAGTCCTCCTAAAAACTTAAGAGTCTCCTGGTCTATCAATTGCATTTTTGTAAAGCTGCATTAAGATGCTGACTTTCTAACTACAGTTGAGAATGTTCAGTGTTTGATATTTGTACCAAGAAAACAAGGAAAATGAGAATCCTTGGAATCCTTGGGCTATTACAGACCAGCATACTGATAAYAAGGAATTGGTGTGAAAGGAAGCTCATGCTTGTAACCAAGGAAATGGAAATAGGTAAAAGATACATATACGTTTTCATATCATAGAATCATAGAATGATTTGGATTGGAAGGGACCTCAGAGATCATCGAGTTCCAACCCAGCATGAACATGAGTCAGGGAAGGTTTAGGCTGGGTATCAGGAAAAGGTTCTTCACCTAAAGGGTGGTTGGGCACTGGTACAGGCTCCCCAGGGAAGTGGTAACAGCACCAAGCCTGACAGAGTTCAAGAAGCGTTTGGACAATGCTCTCAGGCACATGGTGTGACTTTTGGGGTGTCCTGTGCAGGGCTGGGAGTTGGACTCAATGATCCTGAAGGGGCCCCTCCAACTCAGAATATTCTGTGATTCTATGAATTCCCCTGCCATGGGCAGGGAAGTCATTCATTGGACCAGATTGCTCAAAAGCCCATCCCACCTGTCCTTGAACACTTCCAGGGATGGGGAATCCACAGATGGGGAATCTGGGCAGCCTGTTCCAGTGCCTCATCACCCTGCCAGTAAAGAATTTCTTCTGTATATCTAGCCTAAATATTTCTTCTTTCAGTTTGATCCCATGATGTTCAGTGATGAATTAACAGGAGGTATTGCTGTTTGATACATAGATGAGCAATGTGCCATCCAGGATCTCATGAAACGTAGATGCCATATTCCTATTCAAGGTGATTTCAAAATGTGCTCTTAGATATAAACCAGTGGTATAAATCTTAGAGGAATGCCAATCATTTGCCAATCAGACAGAATTACAGTGTACAGACAGATGGATGGCAACATAATTGAGGCCTACCAGTGGCTCATTAAAGCATCATGTAAAGTAATCACCTTGCAAAGTAGTACCCGAGCAAAAGTTAAAATACAAACTGTTATAAAAAGCAGGAGTAAAAACCACTCAGATGCAGGCAGAAGGGTTTTTAATGCCTTTGTATGGCTGCAGTTCTGGTGTCCTCAAATGCAATTGAACACAGGAGATCTAGAACTCTCAGAAGAAGGGGACAGAAATTACGCAAAGCATGGAATGGCATCTCTGTGAGGGGAGATTAACCAGACTAGGACTCTTTAGCCTGGAAAAGAGATACGAGAGCATGGCAGCGATCTGTCAAGAATGACTTGGAGAAGGTAAACACAATAATTATTTTTATATTGCAAAACTAGAGGTTATCAGATGAATATCAGTTAGCAAGCTCAAAGAGCACATTTTTTTGTACAATGCATAATTGAGGTACGGGACTCACTGCCACTGAATGGTCTAGAGGACAAATATAAAGCATCGCAAAAAAAAGTTCCATGAAGAAGTGGAAGTCCCTCAAGACTGAGCAGCCTCAAAACTAAAGCTGGCTGGCATCTCTGTGGAGGGCTTGTATATTGAAACAGTATTTCTGTGTATTTACTCTGTTCTTGCATCTTTTTCCCTAAAAAGGTGTGCAGATTTAGCCAGAGTATAACTTGTGTTTAGACAGACCTAGCAGAGCATCTATGCTAACAAGGGGGATTTAAGCAGACCAAAAAAAAAAAAAAATATTCCTGAAAATTGCCCTTAAAGATTTCAGGGTTAGCTTTTAACTAAAAAAAAATTTAAAAATGGAAGAAGATGGGTATTGTACTCCATCTGGCCTTGTTCTGAACCAAAACCAACAACATGAGTTGATTTCTAAGAGGCAAGCTGTATATGCTGTTCAAAACATGATGCGGACGGTAACCAAGCATTTGGTGTCCGCAATACTCACATCGTGAAGTAATTTTGCTTTGATGGATGGATGTCTAGAAGCTAACCGGATGTTTGYGTTAAAGCAAATCCTTCTATTCTTACCAAAGAGAAACAAAATGCATAGTACAAAATCATTAATTTCTATCACATTTTAGTATCTCTGATGTTTTTTGAATATTCATTGATTACCACTGGTTACTCACATGCTAGATATGATTTTTTGGCACATATTAGAAAAATCTCTCTGAACACATAACAAACCCACTCCCGGAAGAAAGAATTTAAATGCGAGCAGTGGCAAGTGGTAGAAACAAACAGTTTTCCATTGGGTAGGATGTGAAGTAAAGATGTATCATGTCCTTAAGGTCTCTTCAATGTCTACGCAGGATTTACTGTGAGCCAAGTCCTGAGATGCAATGACAAAGTAGAAGGAATGAACACTCTTAACTCAATACATCTTTTTAAGATATGTTACTTATTTATTTTCTTGAACAAAGTTTGGCATTGTTAGAAACAAAGTAGAACATTGCATAAAGACTTGACACAAATATTGTAGTAAGTGAGTCAGTTCCTTAAATCAGTAACCTGCAGTCACAGATTGCCTACTGAGAACCCTTTTCTAAAATAAATTTGAGGATAATAGTTCACTCACATGGCTCATTTTTTTTAATGAAAGTTTGGAGGAGTATAGTATCTGGAATACACATACATTTGACAATTTAAAATGGATATTTTCCCCACTGGAAATTCTTCATCATAGGTAAATTAATCAATGATGTAATGTCTGAAGATGACTGAAGTTTCTGAGAAGCTTCAGAGGATTGCATTTTTCTTGTGTAAAAAAGAAAAATCAAATTACTTTATAATACATTCTCTCTGAAAAAAAAAAAAAAATCTGTTTTAGGAAACCAGCAGCTGGAAACTTTTATTGCTTAAGTCAAATCAGCCACAGACATAGGCAGAATCTTGAAAGTTTTGACGAAGAAATACTGATAGGTTATTCTGGGACCAACTAGCATGAAAGATAGGTTAAGATGTGGGTGTCAGGTTAGGAGAAATTCAAACTCCCAGGTGTTCAAGCTGTTCATCTCTGCTAACTCTTCACTTCCAGTCTTGTCTGCAGTTTTTGCTGATTAATTATGGCTCAATACTTGCAGTGCCCCATCCAAAGCCGGGCTCCCCTACCCTGCTGAGGGCAGCGGATGCTGGCAACGCTTTACGGGGCCACCACAGCCGGGGCCCCAACAAAGCCAAGGAGCAACACTAAGAATGATAATGACGTCATGGTTTAAGGAGTGAACTCCAYGGAGCAGGGCGTTGAAAATCCTTATGGGTCCTTTCCAACCTTGAATACCCTATGATTCTACRGGCAGGTGCTGAAACGGACAGGGGTGCGCGGGCCGGCTGCTGGAGCAGGGCGCGAGGAAGACGCAAGACTCGCACCAGGAGCCGACACCGCCTCCCTCAGCCCCGCGCACGGCCCGCCTGCCCGCCGCTCTCTATGGTTCGCTCCCGCAGGGCGCATGCGCCGCGCCGGCCGGCTCCACATCGGCGGAAGGGCGAGCAGAGCCCGGCGGGGCGATGGCCGGCGCGGGCAGGGAGGAGCTGGGTGAGGCGACCCGAGCCGTGCAGCCCGGCGGCGGCGGGAGCGGCCGAGGGGCGGTGGGATGGCGGCTGGCCGCCGGGCAGAGAGGAGGGGGCGTGAGCGCCGGGAGCGGCCGGCCAGCCTTCACCCCCCCTCCGCTCCAGGAGAGATGGTTCGGCCCATGGGGGGATGCGCTGGGGTGCTCAACGCACCGAGGCGCGCGGGATGAACCATCCCACCTGGGGCGGGGGTGGGCGCTATGCTGCCGTGTCTCCGCCGCGCAGGGGTCGCGGAGGCGGTGGCGAGGGCTGAGCCCCCGGAGCCGGGTCGGCGGCTCCGGGCCCGGGCGGGGTGAGAGCAGCGCAGCCGGGGGCTCTGCGGGGCGGCGGGGGCCGCTCCTCGGGGGCGTCAGCCGCACCTGGCTGGCTCTCGGTTTCTTGGTGAAGTCACGGCCTCTATAGTTCATGGAAATACATTATCTTTGCATCGTTAGGTGATGCTTTTATCTGCTATGGAAGACTGGGTTGGCGTTTTCCGAGGCGTATGTGTGTTTATATATTAGCTGTATTGTATTTATTGTATTTACTGTATATTAGTCTTCCTACCTTTACATCCGAGTGGTGGAGGGCACACAGATGTTCATCTTTTAATTTTTCTACCCACTGATGGACCAGTTAGCACATAGCAGGTTTAGTTACATAGGTGGGGATGGGCTGGGGACGTGGCAAATCCCATCTCAGAACTGTTCACAGAAGCACAGGATGGGACAGGTTGGAAGGGACCACAGGGGTTCGTCTGGTCCAACCTCCTTGCTTGGGCAGGGCCATCCCAGAGCACATGGCACAGACACAGGATTGTGTCCAGATGGTTCTTGAGTGTTTCCAGTGAGGGAGACTCCACAACCTGTCAGGGCAGCCTGTTCCAGTGCTCAGTCACCCACATAGTAAAGAAGCTCTTCCTCATGTTCAGGTGGAACTTCTGTGCATCAATTTCTGCCCATTGTCTTGTGTCCTGGTGGTTGGTACCACTGAGAAGAGCCTGGCTCCATCCTCATGGCACACTCCTTTAGATATTTATACGTGTTAATGAGGTTCCCTCTCAGTTGTCTCTTCTTAAGGCTGAACAGCCCAGCTCACTCAGCCTTTCCTCATAAGGGAAATGCCCCAGTCCCGCAGTCATCCTCATTCCCCCTGCTGGAAATCTGAGGATTACAGTTCCAGTGAAATCTGTGGAATTTGCCCTGTCCAGTGGTAATGATGGGAATTGGAACATGTGCTTCAAATTTTATTGTCTCCAAGGCTGATCCATCTTGAATCAAGAGATTGTCATTTCCAGAAGCTGAAAGAAATTTCAGCACTTTTCTTTTGCCTTTTTTTTTTCTTTTTTTCTTTGCTTTTTTTTTTTCCCTGAAGTTCATAGATCTGACAGTTTCTCTGTCAGAACCCTTAGAAACAGAATTTTTTATGGAATTAACTGTTTAAAAATGCGGGTCAACACCTTGATAAGAATTATGAAGTCTTTTGCATGGTTCGGTGCTATTGAATACTTAATAAAACTGAAGTCTTGCCAATGCATTGTCACTTGAGAGTGTGTTAATTATAGAAATGTGTGGCTTGGTCTAGACAGGATAGTGGATTATTTAAGACTAGCATCTGTCCAAATATAAATGATCTATTGTGGGTTGGGGTAAAATTGCTCCCCTGAAAGTGTGTAATAGCTGTGCAGACCTGCGTGCACTTTGGTTTAATAACTCAAGTGTCCCATTTTATGAGTCTTCTGGATSTGACAGTTACGTTGCAAAAGCAAACAGTTCCTCCTGCTTATTGAGGGCCATTATTGACTTTCAACATTTGCTTAGAAATAGCCATTCTCAAGATTAATAAATTCTACCACAAAGCTGAATAAATCTACTTTATTTAGTTACAATCTGTAATGGAGAGAAATAAATGACACAAGATTTATTTTCCAAAGAGAAGTAAAAAGGGATTCAAATAACTGCATGAAGCATAGCTTGGAGTTCTTGACAAACAAGCATAACACAAGCTAATGCTGTTTTACTGTTTTGGAAAATGTAATTATTAGTATTTCATAGGACTTTTTAAACCAGATGAGTTTTTCTTTTTAATTTTCAAACTGAAAAATACGTTTTAGTTTGAAGGTTTAGTTTGTTTGTTTTTTATGTCTCATATTCAATAGGAGTAGCTGTAGTGGAAAATTAAAAAGGGAGCTGTCTCGTGTATGGTTTAATGGGGTTATCTCTTATTTCCCCATGGAGCTAGGAAAATTTACAAAGGTTTATCCATCTGGACCAGCATGCCTCTAGCAGTACCATTCATAGTCACTTTGTCTTGCTCCGTAATTTCTTCGGAGGTGGTGGAAGCATGTGGCTGAGTAACATGGCAGATCATGTGTGCTTCATGGACAGTGCTGTACTTTACAGTTAGATGCCTTCTGGAGAAATGGCTGGGAAGGTTATTTGTAGGCTAAACCACCTAAATACCTAAATAGGTATTTATTTCTGTGGTTGAGGGAGTAACTGAGCGTTATGCTGAAAGTAATTGGTGACAATGTTTTCTTTGTAGTTAAATTTATCTTGAGGGCCCTAGTTCTGAATGCTGAATTGAACAGCTGCTCCACAGCATTGAGGCAGTACTTGGATCATCTGTGAACTGAATGCAATTGCTGGGAACACTGAGCCTCTCCTGTTGTCACAGATGTGATTGCTGCTTCATATAAATGTTTTTCCTGTGTTATACTGTAGTGAAGACTCCTTGAATGTGTTTGCTGTTCATAGACTCGATCACTAACTTTGTCCCGTAAGAGCGGCCGTCCTTGGTTGATGGTGGAAGCTCTGGGTATGCCCTCTGGATCATGAATATGGCTTTCTATAGCCTGGGGGAAAATATTAGCATAAAGCCATGTTTTAGGCTAGTGTAAAGATGACATGGTTCTGATTTTCTCCTGTGCAGCAGTCAAAACAGCTGCTTGTTAAATTGAATCTTTATCCCAGTACAGAGGCACTGGGTCACCCTCTATTTAATGAACACRTTTCACAGGAGTGTGAATCTTGTGCAGTGCTTCTGGCCCTGTGGGCATGTTCTTGTGTAGAAGCTGACTGAGCAGTGAAGTATCTACAAGACTTCCTTTGCCTACTGCTTTTTGCTAAGCACTTAATGTACATGTGAAGTGTTGGTCCAACAAGACCTGTGTGGTCCTTCTCCCACAAATGAGTAAAACCATCACATAAAAAATGGTTGGCTATATCCTATCTCCCAAATCTTCTTATGCTTATATGTCGAGTCCTGTTTGTTCTGTTTGCTGACACTGGCTTCAAAACCCTGAAGGGAAAAAAAGCCCCAAGCAAACAAAAACTAGATCATATTGTTAAATTGGATTTGGAAAAGGGGTTTTGGTATGACTTTATCTGGAGTGTGACCTTCTCCAGAGGAACCGTGGAAGATTGTTCTTGGCTTTTTTTTCAATATCTCCTTAGTCTTTTACTTGGTGTGCRGCCTTGGCAAACTGCTTCATCCTTTTGTCACTGTTTCTTCCATAAAATGAAAATGATGGAGATCAATTCTATCCCTTGTGGTGCTGAGTGGTTCAGTTAAATTTGGAAGTGTTAATTGCTTGAGCAGTATAGAAAAATTACCTGAAGTTCTCAGTGAAAATTCATTTCTTTGCAGAACTTTTGAACCAAAGGATTTCTTCARTGTGCTGTAAAAGCTTTAGAATTAAGTAAGTTTAGTAAGAGTTAAAAAGTTTCTTTGGTAATATGTCCAGAAATGTTAGCAAGATGCTGGAAAATTCTAGGGGTACACTTGAAGATACAAAACTGGAAATACTGGTCATAACAATTTTAACACTATGAATTTAATCTCACTGTGTAACTGGTGGCTGATTAGTGATTGACATTCGTCTGAGGTCTTTGAGGATACAGTGTTGACATTTATGCATGATTATAGTGTGATGTGTAGCTGTAATGAATCAGTGATTTATCTCTCCAGTGGCTTAGGGAATCAGTTTCAACATTGCAGTGATAATTTTGGGAGAAGTTGAAATGCACTTTGTGTTGCCTTGGTTGATAGCAGCAGTACTTCCAGAGCTTTTTGGCACCCTGCTTGCATGTGTGTTCACAGAAGAAAGCAGAAACAATGTCAGATATTTAAATAACTGTTAAAGACAATTAGAAAAAGCATTTGATCTGAAAAGATTTTTGTGGTGGAGGAAAGGAGGAAAGAAATTCATACTGGCTGATGGGAAGACAGGGCTGGAAATTGGCTGGTACTTTGGCTAAGTGAAAACAAAAGAGTGTGCAGAAGTGAGTTTCCTTATTCTTAGCTGTGCTGAATAATGATAATGCAAAATTTCCAGTGCATCCTGTGGCTGAGTACTGGATTGGATTATTGATAGTGTGTTTGGATGCAGAAAGGACAGTTTGGTGGAGCGTGAATCTAATGTTGGCTGAGGTGTGCTGTGCACCATGTTCTTTGTGAGAACAGCCAGACAACTTCATCTCTAATTCAGGTATGACATGCATATGCTGTTCTTGTGCTGGAGTTTGAGATTGTAATTAAACTGCACATACTGAACCTTTGTAGGAAAGAATTAAAGTAAATGTGGGTATTCCGTGCCGATTTTCTGACAGTGACTGTGGACTTTCCAGAATAATTAATTTCAAGCTAGGTCCAAGTATGCAAAGCTCAAGTTTTTTTGCCTCATGTGCTCTAAGCTACAAGTTTGGACCCATTAAATTTGGATGTTACATAAACCTGGATGTCACTCTGAGTAAGGACTGTGCAGTGGGACACAGCCACAGTATTCCAACAGTAGAGATCTATTATCAGATGAAAACCCATGCTTAAAAAGTCGCGTGATCCAAACCTCTTATTAATGTCTCAGTACCATTACTGTTAATAGATTCACATATTTTAGGCCAAAGCTGTGCACCAGTCATGGGATGAAGGAGGAATGAGGAGGAAAAGAGGCAATTCAAGGGCATTTTTATGGCTGGAATAGAGACCAGATAGCATTGTTGGAGTATTTTATATAATGCAGTAGTTCAGAGGAACCTGTAGTAAGTATAGTTATGACAATGTGAGCTGGTGCTGATTGCTGTTACCTGTGTTTTAAAATAATGGAACTTATTCTCAAAGCAGTTATTACAACAGAATAGGAGCAGTGAACTCCCAGCCTTAGTGTGCATATTGGATATTCTGAGGTSTAATTTAAGCAATTTCTGAGAATGTGGGTAAATAGTTGACAGTAAGTTAAGTGATTATCAGAATGGGACAGTGATAACAATAGCCCTTAGATGATTAGATGGCTTTAAGCATGGGCAGATGACTTAAATGGAAGACGAATGGAATTCAGTGGAAGAAGATAATTTTACTTTTCTCCCTTGAATGAGCAGTTGCTGATACTTACCAAAGCTGTTGGTACTAAGAGTCATGCTGGTCCCCTCCTACTGCTAAATAGGAACCTTACTTGCTGCATGTTGTCATTATTGTTTAGCATTACAGACAACATCCTACGAAATGTGATGGAGACAAAACTGGAAAAGAAATGTAATTATTATTTCCTTTAGGTGTTGCTGAATCTTATGTGATTTTGCATGCTGGTAGTTTGGCTTGTTCCTTCAGATTGTTAGTTTAGAATCAATATTTTAAAGAATGAAAATCAGCCTAATCAGTTCTCCACTGGGTGAAACTTCCATCTCCCTCTGCTCCCTGAGGAGACACACTTTTACTCCAGAACTAGAGTATGCAGGTCTTTTGAGCATCACATGAACGCAGCAGGGGCTCAGAGCTGAGGGGGAGGATGGCCGTGGCATCCTCAAGAACTACTCAGCACAATGCTGTGGGAGCAGAGGGAAGGAACTTGGCTGATCCTTCTTTTGATCAATTCGTAGACTATATGCCATGTAAAGAAACATGATTAAGTTCGTCTTGACGTGTATAATTAGAATATCACTGAGTACAAATTTGCTTTACAGTGTACTTTCAGGTTGATTGTCTGACCTGTGATTTTTGCTCTCGACTGGGCATCTTTGCTTCTGTCAAGTGCTTTCACTACTGGCTTTCAGTTTSTCAGACATGAAATTTTGACGACCCTTTGCTGTTTTCAGGAGAGTTTGATCTATATGATTTAATTTTAACCACTTGGATAGGCTGCCTTCCCTATTGTATGATATTTACACTTGTTCTACAGTTTTTCTTTACAAGTTCCTGTTGCTTAGCATTGGCTTCAGTGCCCTGCCAGTGGTTTAGACATCTCCAAGGTTTCATAAAAACCATAATGATTTGTTTAATGGCTGTGGTGGGTTGACCCTGGCTGGATTCTGGGTGCCCACAAAAGCTGCTCTATCACTCCCCTCCTCAGGTGGAGAAAATATAACAAAATGCTTGTGGGTTGAGATGAGGATAGGGAGAGATCACTTGCCGATTACCATGATAGGCAAAACAGACTTGACTTGGGGAAATTAATTGAACTTCTTATCAATCAAATCAGAGTAGGGTAATGAGAAATAAGAATAAATCTACAAAACCCTCCCCACCTCATCCCTCTTCCCAGGTTCAACTTCACTCACAATTTCTCTACTTCCTCCCCTCCAGTGGTCCAGGGAGATGGGGAATGGGGGAGAGGACTSMTCACACTCTTCCCCTGTTCCAGTGTGGGTCCTTCCCATGGGAGACAGTCCTCCAGAAAGTGTTCCAGCRTGGGTCCCCCACGGGGTTACAAGTCCTGCCAGAAAACCTGTTCCATTGTGGGCTCCTCTCTCCATGGGGCCACAGGTCCTGCCAGGAGCCTGCCTCAGTGTGGGCTTCCCACAAGGTCACAGCCTGCTTTGGGCATCCATCTGCTCTGGTATGGGATCTTCCAGAGGCTGCAGGAGGATCTCTGCTCCACCCTGGACCTCCATGGGCTGCAGGGGCACAGCTGCCTCACCATGGTCTCCACCACGGGCTGCAGGGGAATCTCAGTTCTGGCACCTGGAGCACCTCCTGCCCCTCCTTCTCCACTGACTTTGGTGTCTGCARAGCTGTTCCTCTCACATATTCTCACTCCTCTCTCCAGCTGTAGTTACTCAGCAGTGTTTTCCACTTAACTGTTATCCCAGAGGTGCTGCCACCATTGCTGTTGGGCTCAGCCTTGTCCAGCAGCGGGTCCATCCCAAAGGCAGCTGGCATTGGCTCTGTTGATATGAGGGAAGCTTCCAGCAGCCGTCTGTGTAGCCTCATCATTACCAAAACCTTGCCATGCAGTGGCTATTTTGTAATGCAAATGTAGATGTGGTGTGTTTATTTTTATACAAAATGTTAAAATCAGAGGGATTTCTCTTTTTTTTTTGGTGAAAGTTGTGGAAGTTAAGACTTATGCAACATATTTTATGAATGGATACTGTGGTAGGCAATTGTAGGGTAAATAATCTTTTAGCTCTTGGCAGGATTTGCTTTGCTTAACTGTAGTAATTTAGAAATGGTTATAATTTCCCCAACATTAAACAGGCAAAAGCTGTTAGTTTTGCCTGAAAGGCAATTTTGTTCACTACTGAGTGCTTGCTGTTGCTTGGTGTTGTTACTTAGCTGGAAGTTTATACCAGTTTAAAAGGTTCGTGAAATTGCAGCTTTCAAAGCATGCAGCCTGATTCCTGTATTTTGGTTCTTTCTCCAATGAATGGCAATATTTCCTGTGGTATCTGTCTTACCTGTCTATTTTAGGATGGGGTGACTCTGGGGTGTGCCCTTGCTCACCACTGCTGAGGGCAGACTAATTGCTTAGTTCTGCAGTAGCTACCAGTGGTTAAGATGAATCTCATCCTTTTGTAATGATGGATGACTTTTCTGTTTTGTTTTATGTTGGATTAGTTTGCAAAATGATCTAAACCACCAATATTTTCATGATAAAAACTGTTTTTCTTAATGAAAAGCTAGTGTTTGGCCATAGGAGTAATAATAATAATAATAATAATAATAATAATAATAATAATAATAATAATAGTGTGCCACTTTAAAGAGAGATTATCTTGTGCAAACTTGTGCTCTGTGTATCTGCCTAAATCAGCTTTCTAGTTAGGAACACATGTAAACCTCATGGCATGGGAAGTTTGAGTCCCGTTTTACCTCTGAACTGTAAGTTTGGTTCTAATGCTAATGTAGTGTTAACTGCTGTACAGGCATGGAAGTAATGAAGCCTTTAATTGATGAAGAAGACTCAGATGGCATCTCAGATGAAGAGCACGAAAGTAATCTCTTGCCGGTTAAGACACATTACCAGCTTGATAATGAAGAAGGCACTACGTATGTGTTACTCTTAAGTATCAGCTTGTTCAAATTTGTTGCCTCTGACTTGTTTCTTAGCAGTTTACTGATCTTTGAAGGGGTTTTCTTGCACCTGTGGAACAGTTTTGTGGTTATACACAAGGACTTGACATAGTTCTCCCAAAAAGCAGCCCATTTTGAGTAGGTTCTCTGTTCTTTTGAAGCTAACAACATACTGGCTATGAAATATTCCAAGGTGCCTATTTGTAAAGAGATTGGGTTACTCAAAGTCCAAGCACTGTTTAAAGAAGATTTTGAGGAGACTCTGGAGATAATCTGTTTTGAAAGTTTAATTAGAAAAGCTTGCAATGGTTTTGGGTTTTTTTTCTTTGGCTAAAGCTTTGGCTGACTGACCTGTGATTTGCAGCTGATGATTGTTTTGAATGTTATTGATTCTAAAATACCATTGATAAAACTTGATAATTTTGACTCTGAGGGGAAAGAGCTATAAAATTTCTGAGAACATTTCACAAGCTGTAATAAAGAACTGAAGATCAGACTTGTATGTTCTATTTGAGGGTGCTCACATGTCAGGATGAATAAGAACATTATTTGAATGTGCTGCGTTTTGTTTAAAATAGCCAGACCACTGTAAATTTTAAGTTGAAACTTGAAATTTATCTCTTTATTATTRAATGACAGAGGGTGTGGTTTTGTTTTTGCCCTCTGCCCTATCTTAGTGTACTTCTAATGGGACATTTTATCCTCAGGTTTATACAAACACTTACTCACCTCCTCAAGGGAAACATTGGAACTGGGCTTCTTGGTCTTCCACTTGCAATAAAAAATGCTGGCATTGTGGTAAGTATTCAATTATTTTTTCATAGACTAGAAAAATTATCTAAAAAGATTTACGGATATATGTCCTGAAAAACTAAAATCTCAATACTTTTTATTTGTCACTGTCATCTTAAAGAGTTGTGTTTTTTCTCCTCTGATGTTTGATAAATCTGTGATGAAAATGAAGGTTTTTATTTTGTTAAAGAAAATTACTACTTCACCCTGAAGACTTTATTGCATGAGTTGCATTTTTGCTTAGGCAAAGTGTTTTTCTGGTCCAAACAAAATAAGTTTGATTTACTCAGACTCCTATGATGTCTCATCGGAATTGTTACTATGGGGTTGTCTTATCTTTGTACAGGCTTCTCTAGAGACACATTGTATGTGRTAGGATGCAGCATCACCTTGTTAAATCAATCTAGTGTTTCTACAGAAACAGGGTGACTCAGGTTGTTTATACCAGGTAACAAACAATGCATTTCCTAGGACAGGGTAAATTTAATCAAATGAAATTTTCACCTTATGACTAAATAATTGTGTAATTCTATAGTACAGGTTGTTCAGTTCAAGAATGAAAGTTACATATGTGTAAAGCAAGTTCCTTCTGTGAAAACTTCTGGTCAAACTTCTACTCTGAAAAAAAAAATTTAATTTGATTATTGTCTATAAGTTGTAACTTTTACTGTCATTGCCACTTCAGAGTGATTCAAGCCACTGAATTGTGCAGTATATRCAGTCTTCTCTATTGACAAACATTTTTGGCAAATGAAGCAGTTAGAGGAGTGGAGTTGTTTGTGCCCATTTGTACTCATGCCTTGATCACCCCTTAAGTACTGAAATGAAACTAAGGGATGCCATGAAACATCAGCAGCAAACCCCTGCTGAGAAGGGAAAACATCCAGCTGCACACAATTTTTAATTATTACTCTATTTGCTACAATGTGAAATTTTTGCATGTAAAGATTTTTCCCCAGCATATTTTCATGAAAATTTCTGTATCTCCTTTGTCCTTCCCTTTTTTTTTTTCCRTACCAGGTTGGACCAATCAGCCTTGTGTTCATAGGAGTTATATCRGTACACTGTATGCACATCTTGGTACGTTGCAGCCACTGTCTATGTCAGAGGTAAATGTGGAACTACTCATTCAGTTGCTGAGTTTTGAGTATTATGTTTTTTCATACCTCTTTTCTGTTTGTGATTTTTGATCTACAAAATATTTTGGTGCTGTCGCAGTTATTCTTCTGTCAGTTTAGGATCTTCTACTTGTTAGAAGCAACTCTCAAATTCTTAGCATGCACCTAGTAATGATAGCTATGCTTTGTGCAACACATTGAAAAAACATATTTTTTCTCTGCTCATACACCAAATGAAGTTGGTTTAACTTGTGTTGCCGAGTACCCTCTTCCCTGCTGGGAAATAATCAGGTTTTTCTCACTGCAGTTTTAATTGCTTATTTTTGGTCTGTTAGTCCTTCTTTATATTCATAGCTTTCTTCATAGCTTCTGAGTCTTCGGAGCTTTCGAAAATATATAATTTATAAACATCCAGTTTATAAGTACTTTTTAAGAATAAAAGATATACTAAGAAATGCTATTCATGTCTTTCATGATTATATGTGAGCTCTGTCTGTTTGAACTGTGGCAGCTTGGTTCTTTGAAATTGTAGTGCTGAAGGAATGTGTTAAAATGATCCTATTGAGGATCACTAAATACTCCCAAGTGAGATGTACAATACTGGGAGGAAGCAGTTACTTAGATTTGACTGATAGAGTATTTTGATTAATAGTGACTTTCATTAAACATTTTTATCCTACTGTCAGGTGTTATAAAGAAGCAGTGCGAGGGTCTCATACTTCCAAGTGCAATGAACTTTTGAACTAAGTAGAATCACAAAACTATTCCTGTCCCTGTAGCTGGAAAATCTATTTTACCAGATTAATATGATATTGTACTGTGAATGGACCCTGTCATTCTTGAATTTTTCCCTTTTTCCTCTGTAGTTTTGAATGATCTTTGAAGATGATCACTGAAATAAGATGATTGAATTAATTGCGATTGACTGCTTGTGCAGGAAGAGTTGTTGAATCCCGTTCAAGTTCTTTGTGACTTTTAGATTTGAAATTAATTTCTTAAACTCACAAGAATATGATTTTGGAGTAATTTATCAAAACACTCCTTATTTTCTAATAAACTCATTTAGTACTGTTGAATTGTGGGGAAGCAATGCTGTGTTTCACATGTTTGTAGAGTGTTAAATAGCCCTTCCTGGGGTAAAGAAGCCCAAACCATGTCTCTGAAATTCAGCAGCAGCAGCAGTGTTGCCAGAGGTGATAGCTTGTTATAATCACGGGAAACCAACAGCATTTTCAAGGTAGCGTTCCAGACTCTCATAGTTTCTAGTAACTCCATTCTTCCTTCACTTTTTGATTTCAGGATGAAAAAGTCCTCACTGGGGTATAGTGATACCGTTAGCTATGCAATGGAAGTGGGGCCCCTGACTGCTCTTCAGAAACGAGCTTCTTGGGGCCGGTAAGTTCGAATTGGAATTTAACTGAATAAATTCATTATTAAAAATTAACGGCTATGCTTGGAATGATTAGGAGATTTCCATTTTACTAAGATGTTACCTTCTTTAAGAATGCTTTTATGCAGTATTATTTATTTCCTGCTGCCAACTAGGAGTGGTGAGATGGGAGGGTGTCTGATTCTATTAGGCACTTCAATTTTCAGTTCTGAAGGAAAAGAATTCTCTTCAGTAACACAGGAAGAGATGTGTTATAACCAGAAATGCATTCTACATTGTCTAATGGAGTGAAGTAGTTTAAGTTTTCATTCTCTTTTCCCAGCATTTCTCTGCATTGCAGGTTGACACTGCAAATGTTGATTACTTTAATATATTTATTCTAAAAGGAATCAAAGTAAATCTTTGATTCCTGTTTAAATATAACATACAAATAATTGAGAAATATTTATTATTTTTGCAATAATGACATGAAGATATAAATTTCTTGTTGTATCTGTTAAATATTTTATCCCTCTTTTACAAAAGAACCATTTTTTCTTTGCCATTTGTTGCTGTTTGTGGAGTTTATGGTATGACTGCACAGTAGTGAAATTGTGAATCATGAAACAGACATGTTGCTCTACATTAATTTAAAGTTTTTTACCTCACTTGTGGAAGAATTTTTTTTTTATTCCTGTTATTTTCAAGGATGCAGCATCTTGCGTCGGGGGTTTTGGCTATTGGTTTGCTTCAGATAAGAAAAAAGTGAGCTAGTTTTTTAAGGTCTTTTGTGATGACTTCATAGGAATGGAGTAGATCTCAATTAGAGGGAAAATTGGTTTGTACTGATATATAATGACAATTCCCTATTGCACCAAAGAGTTACAAGCCTCAAATGGCAATTGGGTCTCCAGAGACACTGTGCTGCAGCAAATCCATTCTCTGGGGCAGATCTCTGCTCTGTGCTTGACTCTAGCAGTTTTATTACAGTCTGTCTTCAGGTCACCATTGTGTATAACTTTTTTCAAAAACAGTCTGAACCATAGTGTTCTTTAAATGAACACCACCTGTTTTGACATAGGAGGAACATGCACTGCACTGCTTGTGAGATTAATGTGGCATTTGAGACTAGCATTTTGACTACTCTAAAAAGGAGCAGTAATTGCATATTAAGTACCAGTGAGTTAATTATTTGGATCTTAAGTATAATGTATGTTTGTTTTTTCTTCCTCAGGTATATTGTAGACTTTTTCCTAGTGATAACACAGCTGGGATTTTGTGGCGTTTATGTTGTGTTCTTGGCAGAAAATGTGAAACAAGTGAGTAATGTTGCCATATGGAAGCAGTTATGGGTTAGATTCATTTTTCCTCACTTTTATTTCCCGTAAAGCTTTTGGTAAAAAGGGGCGATGTGCAAGGTGAACTAAATTCAGATCTTGTGAAAGTGTGTATTTCYTTCTGACTTGTTTGATGAGTTTAAAAATTAATTGTGGAAATGATGGAAAATAAGGCATAAACTGGTCTAGGAGCCAGTTGTCTCAGAATTTTTTTTTTGGTAGGTTTTCTGCTGACTTCCTTTTTTTCTCCCCAACCTCCTGTGCATATTTTATCCTTTTCATGTAACTGGAAGGTTTTTTTGGTTCTTGTTTGGTCCCTTCCATTCACAAAATCTGCTATATCTAAATGAATCCTGATTTTTGTTCCAAAAAATGCCTGACATTGAAATTTCCACAGTAGTCAGTTCCAATGCTTTCTTTATGTGTTAGACAGCTGCTTCTTTATAGAAGCTTCAAATTCCTCATTGATGTTGTAAGTCCTTTATTTCATGTTCTAGCTATAAGTAATTTATTCTTTTCTATTTGTGGATACCTGTTATATTTTTGAATATTTTTATCCTGTCTCCCCTCTCTCTAATAGAGGGGAGACATGATACAATCTTACAATTGTTTTTGCTCTTCTGTGAACACTTTGCATTTGGTCACATTTCTTTTTTTCAAGTTTTATCCCTGAAGTTGCTTAAGTCAACTAAACATTGCAAATGAATCAGCCCAACCACAAATGCCTTTACACATTGCAAGCAACCCCCCAAACCTTTCAGTAAAACCCAACTACCCCTTTTCTTCCCTACAACCATCCATCACTGACAAAAGCAAACGAAACCATGCCTATCACTTTCATGACAGCTGCTCCTGCTTTCATTCACCTAGTTTGTCTCTCATTCTCTAGTCCTTTAAAGCTCTTTGTCATTGGGGGCGTTTTCTGTTGATGGGGTCTCTGGTGTGTGTTGGTGCTTTCTCTGAGAATGCTCAGCAGTTGCAGTCAGCAGTTTGTGAGTGAGCAGGTGGTCCATGGAGGGTCAGCCAGCACAGCATGGATGCTCAAACACAGGCATGTTCAGCTTGTGGTGCTCTCTCTTCCATGGGCTTTTTACAATTCCAGGACTCTACCAATGTACTCTGCTGTGTTTTCTGCTCATGAGACTATAGTTAGTCAGTTGACATAAAGCTAATGAGGATGAATCTGGGCCTGTGTCTATACAAGCACTGGTGAGGCTGCACCTTCAGTTCTGTGTCCAGTTCTGTGCCCCTCACTTCAAGAAAGACATTGAGGTGCTGGAGCAAGTCCAGAGAAGGGCGACAGAGCTGGGAAAGGGTCTAGAGAGTAAGTCATACGTGATTGAGGAGTGGCTGAGGGAACTGGAGGTGTTTAGCCTGGAGAAAAGGAGTCTTGGAAGTGACCTTACCACTCACTACAACTGCCTGAAAGGAGGTTGTAGCCAGGTGAGGGTCGGTGTCTTCTCCCAGGCAACCAGTGACAAGATGAAAGGACATAGCCTGAAGTTGTGCCAAGGGAGGTTCAGGTTGGACATCAGGAAGAATTTCTTCATGGATAGGGTTGGATTGGATTGGAACATTGGATAGCATTGGAACAGACTACCTGAGGAGGTGGTGAACTCGACGTCCCTGGAGGTGTTCAAGAAATGACTGGATGTGGCACTCAGTGCCATGGTATAGTTGACAAGGTGATGTTCAGTCAGAGGTTGGACTCAATGATCTTGGAGGTCTTCTCCAACCTAAACATTTCTGTGGCTCTCTGATTCTATGTATGCTCCTGTAATTAGTGAAGTGAGGAATAAGGTGTGGTAGGTTGCTGAGCATTAATCGTCCATATGGATTCTTATTCTACCCGTGAGGTAGACTGCAGGTGTCTTGGTATAACTTAATTTAATTAGGAAGAAGAGTGTCCCCTTAGGCAGTTAGCACATAGAAGATTTTTTCATCCCGTTGTAATTGAGTATTTATATYGTGATTAAAAAGTGTTCCAAGTTCTGTGGATGAAGATACTGCCAAGATGAGGCAAATTTGTGTATTTGGAAGTTGGATACTCTGTAATTTGTATCTTGTGAGGAAAAAAAAAATCCCAGCGTTAAAACTACAGTCTTGCTGTCAGAATCTGTCTCAGTACCTAAAAATTCTATCTCATGTCCTTTTGCTGGCCTTCTGAAATGAGATTTTTGTTGGATCCTTTGTAATGTAAGTTTGAATTAAAGCCTTTCCTAAAATACATATCTGATCAACTGGTTATGTGTGTGTTGTGACCTTAAGGAAAAGGTGAGACTGAATACTTGCTGACCTTGACTTTTGTAGATTTGGAAAAAAAAAACCCCTGAAACCTTTTTCAGGAAACCTGTTGCTCTCTTGAAGAAGAGTTGAAAGCTCTTACAGGAAAGCAACCACTGCAAAAGCAGTAGCTGCAGACCTGTAACATGGACCCTATGAATGGATTAAAGTCCTGAGCAATTCAGAAGTTCCACTTCCAAATGTACTTGATTTAGATTTAGATTGCCCTGTGCTTGCACTTCTGAGGGGGAGAACTCTGGTTTCTTCCTGGCAACTTTCTATTGCAGAAGGTTGTCCCGTAGAGGGCACCAAAGAACACAAATTGGCACAGCCTAAAGTCTCTAATGATTTGGGGTAGTTTAAAGGGTGGGAAGGTGAACAGAGGGTGTGGGAGGGTGGGAGGGGAGAACTAAGATAAAGGAAAAACATAGTAAAAATGTTACTAATGGCACTCCTTGACCAATACCTCTGCATTATGATCTGTACTTTGCTGATCATGTTTGCATGTTGGTGTGTGCAAATTAAGCCCACTGAAACCAGTGGAAACTTCCACTGAGATGTTTTCTGCATTACACTAGTGTTTTCCAGACACTGTGCTACAAGATCCTATTTCCAGTTGTAGTGAATATCAAGTAAAGCTTTTCCTATAGGGTATTTTCCAGGAGCATGAATGAAACTTAGACTGGTGACGAAAGTTCTGGTTAACTGTCAGGATGTAATAAGAGGCTTGTGGGTGGAAGTGTCTAGGAATGGAGAAGAACAGTAGAACTGGAAAAAAAGTCTTGAGGGTTGACTGCAGCAAGGCTGGAGCAGGAATACATAGGGATAGGAAAAAGAACCTGTGCTCAGAAGAGCATGGTCCCCTTTCATGCCACAGTTAATTTGCATTTCCTGCTTGGACAGCAGAAGACCCTACATCAAGAGTCTTGGCATTTCATAGAGTTATAGAATTGTTAAGGTTGATTTTGCAAAGATTATCAAGACCAACTGTTAACCCAGCACTGCTGTGTTCACCACCAAACCATGTCCCCAAGTGCCACATCCCCACATTTCTTGAACACTTCAAAGGGTGGTGCTTCCAACACTCTTGTGGGCAACTTATTCCAATGCCTGACCTCTCTTTCAGTGAAAGAAAATTTATCAGCTGTCTCATGAATATTTGCTGAGTTCTCTGGAAAAGTGTCCTCTTTCATTGTTTGCTGATAAAGAAATGAAAACATGCTTTTGCTGTTTGTGAGCACTTTTTTACATCTTTAGCACCTTGAGGATGACCCACTAGTGGCATGCTATATAGGGGAATTTTGATTTTTTTTTCCATTTTTTTGGGAAAAAGCTCACAAAACTTAGGAAATTTTGCTTAGTAGTAAAGCTGGAAGTGTTAAAAATGTTACAAAGCTCAGTACTAAGTAGTAATGGAATGCCAGAACTAAATGAACTGTGAAACATTTATTTGGCCTGTTCATGCCGAATTACAGGGTTATAATATAGTCTTCATCTCTGTGATAACATACTGATTTTGTTCCAGATCTAGTCTTGTGTATTGTACTGGCTGTTGCTCTGAGCTGAACAAGGAAGAAATTAAGAGGAACCAGTGAGTTCAAAGACTACAGTTTTGAGTTCACTAGATGTTGAAAAGTCCACAGACTATATGACAGAGAGAGTGGGTTTTGGGATACAGGCAAGGAAACAGTGCTCTCAAGTGAGGAGACTAAGGAAATTGAATTATTTCTTGCTTTTGAGATAGTTCTTGTAAGAAGGAAGTGTGTTCATCAGTTGAACTGAATTTTTTGCAGTCACTAGTTGTGCATTAGTTTTCTGAGTGGAAAAGGAACTTGAAAATGAGATTTGCACAAGTGTTTGATGTTCCTGTATTCAGCTGAAGTTGGTGGATGCTGTGCTTGGGTTATATAAATGAGTGAAAAAAACTGTTCCAGACATCACACCAGCATGTAAGTTAATGCTTGAACAACTGAAGTAACTCCTGATAAAGTCTTGTGTCTGGGGACATCACTTATGCTTAGTGACTTCACTGGCTGTGTTTTTCCTTTCTAAAACCATAATGATATTTCCTCATGTGGTTTAGGGAAGTGTTTGACACCTCAGATCGTGTTGCTTTGTTTAGGACAAACACAGTCACATAGAGTGACTGCTGTTCTTGGCTCAGCATGACTGCCATATGCAGAAACGCACTAGCAGAGAGCAGCGGGAGATTGAAAGTGGTTATTGTCCACAATAGGAATCTGAGGTAATATTAATTCTAATATTTAGGAGACTAGGTTAGATAGAAAGTGAGTCACAGTCCATCCTAACACAATCAGCAGTAAATTTGCACTGAACTAAACAGCATATGAAAAAGTTTAAAAATCTAAAATTCTTCCTGCTGATCAACTTTTAAAAGCAGAATCTAGGAAAACACTTTCAAAGTGATGGTGACGCTAGCCCTCACCTGAACAAGTCAGTATAATCTCATCTTCATTAGAGTTTTCCTTTGCTAGTCTCTGCTGTCAAATCTCCCACAGCCARTTGCTCCACCCTAAGAGGGAGAGTAGTCATCTTTACTTTCTATGACTTTTGCATTTTACTTTCCGATTCAGCTTTCTTCTACCTGTCAGTAACTTGTGCCTGTTTGTTTAGCTTTCCCACAAGATTAACCCTGGCTGGATCTTATCTGGTGTTCCTCTTCTGAGTCAATGTACAGGATCACTATTTTGTCATGTCTCAAAATCCGCCTTTGTGGGATATTTCCTGTGGTCTTCCCTAAACCTGTAAGTGGTACTGCTCTGACTGATATTGTTAAAGCTGCTCTCTTGATATGAAGTTGATTTAAAGGTTTGTAAGTCCACAAAAGGGAACAAACTGCCCTCCTGTCCGTTTTTATCAGTATAACTGTGTCCATAACATGAGTCTGAATTTGTACATGATGAGAAAGCACTAGATGCCACTTTGACTTTAGCAAGTTTTTTTTCATACTGTCTCTGACAATATCCTTGTATCCAAGTGAGGTTGTTATGGGATGGATGGATGGATGGATGGATGGATGGATGGATGGATGGATGGAGGGATAGAAAGACAAGTAAGTAGGGTTGAAAAAAAGCTATTTGTATGGTCAAAGTCAGAGGGTAGTGGTCATGATCATAACCCAGCAGTGTGTCCTGAGAGCAAAGGAAAGCAACAGCATCCTGGGTTGTATGAACAGGAGAATTGCTGGTAGATGGAGGGAAGTGACTGTCATCCTTTACTTGATGTTTGTTAGACCGTATCTAGACTATTCTGTCAAGTTTTGGATATCCCCAATACTGGAACGTCATTGACAGACTGAAGTGAGTTCACTACT
The DNA here is from genome assembly GCA_018881555.1 of Amblyornis subalaris. Lineage (NCBI taxonomy): Eukaryota > Metazoa > Chordata > Aves > Passeriformes > Ptilonorhynchidae > Amblyornis > Amblyornis subalaris. The sequence continues at coordinate 586,237 of JACAXG010000022.1, forward strand.
GAAGGGATTGGGGCTGAAGCACTTGCCCTGTGAGGACTGGGGAAACTGGGCTTGTTCAGCTTGGAGAAGAACTGGCTTTTGGAGGACTTAGAAGCAGCCTTGCAGGACTGTAAAGGGTTGTGTAGAAAATGGAACCAAGTTCTTTAGTGAGGTCAGATGGGAGGACAATTAAGAAAGTCGTCAAAAAACAGCACAGGAATTTCTGGCCTGAGGGAGAGAAAAATTTCAATAGAGTCAAACACTGGAACCAGTTGTCTAGAGAGGTTATGCAGTCTCCGTCCTTAGAAGTTTTCAAGACCCAGGGGAGAATGGGGAGAGAAACAGTCTAGTATGATCCTGCAGCTGACAGAACTGTGAGCAAGCTATTGGACTATAGACCTGCTGAGGTCCTGTCTGACCTAACTTATCCTGTGATTCAGTGACTCTAGACCTCTGGTTTGGATGAGGTAATGAAGAAGATTTGAGAATACAGTAGTTGGTAGGAGACTTGGCAAAGCAAAGTGACTCAAATGAGAGATAGTGTAGAAGAGAGGAAGGGGCAGCAGGAAGACTGTCTATTTTGTGGAACTGACATATATTCCCCTTGAATTGCAGCTTTTGGGTAGGTGCTTTTGATAGCTTGGACTAAAGACACCTGTGATTGCAAATCTGGTTAATGCAGAATAGTAATCTGTACTGAGCAGGTTCAGAATTTCATAATTTTCTTTTTTTTTTTTTTCCCCCTCTCAGCTAGAATGTGTTTGATGCCCTGACTTCTTTCTTTAAACTGTTTAAACTTTCTTTAAACTGGTTTATTGCAGGAATATAACTCATGTCTGAAAGGTGCAAATGGGAGGTGGGAAGGTAGGGCCAGGGAGGCACGGTCTGAGAATCGTAGTCAGCTGTGTTTTGCTGTTTGTGCATCAGTATTCATTCACCTGATGAAGGTTGCGGAGAGTTTGTGTGTAGCTGTAGTATGTTCTTTTTCTGTGCTTTCCTCAGTATTTTTGKGAAAGTAAAAGGCAGATAATTGTAAAGGCTATTTTGCATGACCACACTTACCTAACGAAACGTGGAGATGTGATTTCATCACACCCATCATCAGGGTAGGTGATCACAGTAGACCTAAAGTTGAATAGAATTTTATGGAGTATTGTACATTGCATTTTCCAACTGTATTAGCCAGTAAACTCCAGTTGTATATCTTTGTGGAATTTGGTGGTGCTAATAGGAAAAAAAAAAATTCTGACTTCAAGCGCTTTTTATTGGGCTTTGTGTATACTAAGGTAATGCCTCTGTTCTAAGAGAAAACTGAAGTGTTTGAATGAATAAAATTATTTGAATAGAAGCTGGTTTATATTGTGGTATTTTAAACATGTTTCAGAACCTGAACCTTGCCTGCTAGTTTTTTGTTTGGTTGGGGTTTTTTAAGGAATAAGTGTTTGAGTAATTTTTTATAATAGCTCATCAGGCTACAGATATTTGTATAAATTGAAGACACGCTGGCTTAAATATTTATTGTAGCAGAGAGTTTAGGTGCTCAAATCACACTATGATTCTTAGAAAACTCTTTTACATGTCCTTGTGTGCAGAACAAGTGGCTACCTGCAAGTGCATGCAATCAAGTAAACACACAAGTCTTGTTAAAGTGAAAGGCCTAAAGTGCTTGTTCTGTATTTCTGTTTTAAGTATGGTGGGAAAGCAGGAAAGCTGTTCCCACAGAGAGCTTTACTTCATGTGACATTAGGAAAGTAATTTGGTTAAGTGCTTGCCTTGCTGTTTGGCGAAGTAGAGTTATTGTAGCTGTGTGAATTCAATTTTAAATGTAATTAGATATTCTTTGTAGCTTTCTAAAAACGGTATCTTAATGAAAACTAACAGATGTTAAATGTCTTGCAAGTGACATTTTAGATTCTTGCAAGGTGGAAACCATCAGTGTTTCCATAATGACCAGTGTCTGTTTTCATATAAAGTGAGATTTCTGGAAAACATGGTTGCAGAATTGTATCTTTTATCTTTCCCTTTTTTATAATGGGGAAAAAAAAAGGTACAGTGCTTTTTGTTACAGACAAAATAATTTTAAGTTAATTCTCTCTTCCTGAGTTTGTGGATTGTTGGAAACAAAGGAAGTAAAGTGAGTTGCTTCAGTTATATGTCACTTCAGCATTTTTGTCTGTCTCTGTGCTATAAGGAATTTTTTTTTCCACTGTCTAGATATCTCTTTGTAGCCAACAAGCCAAAGGCTTTACGCAGCATGAGCAGATTAAGTACAGTCATAGGCTGATTTATAAGATGGTGAATGCAATGAAAGGGAAAAGATACACTCCTAGAGGAAACAGTGTGATGAGATTTAAAACAAATTGAACTGTTATCATTTTGCAGCAAGTAGAATAACCACCAGCTCTGGATGTTTTGATTATGGTGTGCACACAGCACAGATGGCTGTGTGCATTTCCACAAAACAAATTTTTGGCAGATGTAGCCACATTGACTTTTTCCCAAAAGAAGCAGTGAGAGTTGTGAATAGTCCCAAACTCAATCTTCTGATTTGCACTACTGGTAACTATTGTAATGTTATGTACAAAGAAACCAAACACACTTTCACATTGTGTACTACTGTTAATTTATAGGCATTAATTTATATCACTTTAATGGATACAGCACTCTCAACTGTCAGAGCTCATGGTTTTTAAAGTTGAGTTAATGTTCATTAATAAAACAATGAAGAGTGAAAAAAATTAATTTGAATTAAATGAAAGACAGGCRTGTTCATGTTCCAACATTATTTTGTATGTATGCTGCTATGATGTGCAAGGTGATGTGCAGAGGGTTATTAGGCACTGAATTCAGGTGCAATAGTATTTTGTCATCTAACTGCCTTACTTTCCTTAGGGAAATTCAAACTCTTAAGATTTACACCCAGATCCATTCCATCTGGCTTTCTTTGAGTTTACCAAACTCTCCCTTTCTGAAAGGAATCTGATCTAAACTGCGCATGTGAATTTCCTCTTTAGGCAGTGGTGGGATAATGATGCTTTCAAGTCCTGATTTCATCATTTGCCTTAAGGATGAAACACTTCCTAGAAGTGCTTCCCCTGTGCACTGAGAGTACACATACAGGGATCTCAAAATTCCTGTCACTCACCAGCTGAAGTAGAGGAACAGGTTTCCCTATAGGAAAACAGCAATGTGACCATATACTCACTGCTACCACTGTTTAACACGTTGCTTTTGTTTGTTTGTTTCTTTGTTTGTCTTAATAAAGGTCCATGAAGGATTCTTGGAAAGCAAAATTGCTCCCATGAATGTTAGTGCCACTAGCAGTTCCTCTGAAAAAAGAAATACTGATTTACGAATATACATGCTGTGTTTCCTGCCATTCCTGGTTCTCCTGGTCTTTATTCGTGACCTTAAGAGCCTGTCCTTGCTTTCATTGCTTGCCAATCTGTCCATGGCTGTCAGCCTGGTGATTATTTACCAGTATATTGTTAGAGTAAGTATAAAAAGGTTTATTATCTCTTTTTTTCAGTGTGGCAAGTTGTGTTTGTTGCATGTGGCAGTTGGTCTCTGATAGATATATACTGACTGACAACTTCTGAAAGGCAGCATTATCTTGTATTCAACTGAGGCATCTTTAAAATAATAAAAAAATGTATTTTGATGAATGGGAAGTGGAGAATGGGGAGAAAGGTAATGAGAGGTATTGGCTGGGCAAGGAGACAGGAGAAGTTATGAAAAAAAAATTTGGGTAAGATAGTAATTAATCATTCTGCAGGACTTCGGCTTGTATTAAAGAGATTTTCTTTTAGTGTCCCTCATGGTTATGAAGAATATCTGTGCAGTATTAAAGCAGGTTAGAAAGCGCAATACACTGAGAAGGTTGCAGAAGATTAAGCTTGAGATGTTCACTTTCCCTTCTGTTTTAATTGATGCTCCCTCATATACTAAATGTGAAAATTTCTAGTGACAGTAATAGGAACCTAGAATAAATACATGTGGAAGTTTCTGTGCGGGAAGGTGGCTRTAAATGTGTATAAGGGACTAAGTTTGAGAGGAAAACCAGGGATTGCAAATAGCAATCTGTACACCACTGTCAACATATATTGAGGTTTTTTTTCCTATTACATGATGCATCAATCAAAATTGTAGGAAGAGCTAATGCACTGTGTTGCTTTGTTTTCTTCAGGATATAGTAGATCCTCGAAAACTGCCTCCTGTGGTTGGCTGGAAGAAATACCCACTGTTTTTTGGGACTGCAGTATTTGCTTTTGAAGGAATTGGTGTGGTAAGTGCTTTTTACTGACTCTTCAAAATCACTGGTTCTGTGCTAGGGGATACAGGTAGTTTTACTCCTGTTGTTATTTTGTTGCTTTGTTGAAGCACTAATCTCCTGTGTTGGTATGAAAATGGTCAAATAAGGCAAAAGGTGTGGGCACATCTCCATCACCTGGACGCTCAGACCCTTCCCAAATTGCAAGAATGCCTTTAGTCCCAAATAGTTAGTTAACCATTTTTGTTCCACATGGTATATTTTGTAAAATGAAGCAGCTTCTGGGAATGGTAGGTCATAAACTGTTGGGAAATTACTATATATGCTTTATTTGTTGTACAGTTACATACTTCAGCAAGTGTTATGCTTAAAGTGTATGCTTAAAACTAAAAACAACCAACCAACCCCTCCTACCCTGCCCCAAAACGCCCAAACCCAAACTAAAACAACTCCAAACCAGCACGCAGTTAATCTGAAATGATTGTCTGTCACTGACATACACAGAAGATTTTCAAGTCTKGTTTCTTTTTTGGAATTGTCAGCTCTGACTTAAACCAGATTATCTTATCTTACTGCTGTGTTATCAATGGCCAGAAGAGCTGAATAGGAAAACTATTTAACTCCTATTATATTACAAAAGTGTTTTTTCAAACTATTTTCCACTGTTTCTCACATGTGAACTGATGCAGAGGTTTAGCTGCCATATATCTGAGTGTACCTGGACATCTTTCCTTTTGTCATCTGGAAGTTTCATCATAAGAAATTCAGCTGTTAGTCTGAGATTATTTGATGCCTACAGGTCTTGGGAAAAAAACCCCATGTTCAGTGAATCAGATTGGACTGCACTAAGCTTGTTACTTTTAGATTATATAGTCTGTTTGGGACAGACTGCACTTGCAGTGTGTGYCATGTACAGTGGGTCTGATACATGTCCCAGTTGTATCAGGTTTGCTCATCTACTGCATAGCACAAGGGTTTGTATTTGTAGCCAGGCAATCCAAGTGAGAGTCCTGTAAGCCTCAGGAAAGTGGGGAAGACTTATGATTTGGTAGCAGTAGTTCATTGAATTATAGGTAGGGAATTGATTTAAGGTAATTATTTTCTGGCACATTAGATCTCACATTAGACAGCTCCTTAAATTTACATCAGTAATAGTAGCATTGACTTCCGATGTAAACCTTTTAAAGAACTGCCCAGAGCATTTGCTTGTTTGACTCCCTGGTTATTACTAAGGACATCTTTAAGAACTCCACATTTTTTTCTCTCTTTTATTCAAGAGCATAATGATGTAGAGTTCGTTCTATTTGTACCTTTAAAACATAAAAATACTGCTTTATATTATTAGGTATTAGTGTTATATAGGTATTCCATGTATTTCTGCCATAGGTTGTCTCTACATTTTACCTGGTCGTAATTTACTTCCTCTTCAAAGCAAACGAAAAGTGTGGTTAAGTTTTCATTTTCTTACTACTGTTTACAAACTAATTAAATGTTTGTGTTCCTTATAGTTCAATACACTTTGTGTGTGTGTGTTTACATTACACAAGACCATTAATGTAATGTGGCTACCTTTACAAATTAAAGTTAATGTAAAGTGAAAATCTATAGCTTACTGTTTCTTGCTTATATGCAGAATGATATTAAGGTGTCTCTGCCTCTCAGGGATATTTTGGACATGCAGAATGTTTGCTGTGCCTGCTTATGCTGTACTTGCATGCACCATAGAGAAGATTTGAAGAAAAAATTATTTCATGCATTTGAATAATCAGAACAGAACAAAATTGTTGAAGCATGAAATAAAAAAAAGATAAGTGAAGCAAACATTTCCTCTTTACACAACTAATATTTCATATAATCCCTGGTGAATGATTTAATTGATAACTAGTTATTACAGCTCAGGAAGTTACCATCATAAATCAGTTGTGTAGCTGGCATGTGATAACCTGTTACCCCCTGTCTCATGTATTGTCGTTCCTATATCCATGTGGTTGAGTTGTTCTAGTAAGGGAAAAATAAAAAGCTCAATTTAATTAGATTGGCTCCTTAGTCTCCGTCTGACTGCAGGCACCTAAAATGGATTTACGTAATCTTGGTCTTGTTATTAGAGACTTGATTTTAGATTCTGTTCTGGAATGTCTTGCAAATAACACATATTGCTGTGAAGCTGTCTGAACATGGCATTATAAACAGAAGCCTTAAGGTTTTAATTCTTGGAAAAGTTGGCTTTGATTGATTAATTTTATGCAATAAGTTGGCCTGAAACTGTTATGAGGTCTCATTTTTGAATTTTCTTGATTCTGAACATGCACTATGCCAGTTCTCATCTGAGAGCTGCCAGATTACTGGGTGTTATGAAAAGGGACAATGAAATTCTGAGGTTTTGGGCTGGTTTTTCACCTTAAGCAGAACCTGACAAGAGAGGAAAATTGCCCTCAGTGTGGGTTTTTACCACCATTGTTATGTTTAAAATAGTCTTTCTTGCTAAGAATATTTAATGATCAACAATTCAAGTAGAGAAATAAATGATCCATAAAGGCACAATATAAAGCATTTCACTTTAGCCATAGCAGTCAGGAGGATTTATTTTCAAAGATACGTAGTTGAATTGGCTTCATTAACAGAAGAAAGGATAATGTTGCCAGAAAGTAAGTGGCATTTCATAGTGCATGTGTTTAGTATGGAAATATGTTTGTTTGGTTTCTTTGAACCAAGTAGTACTGGCACAGATTTATTTTTTTTCATTCCATTGTTCCAAAAAGCTTTTTATACTTTTTTTTCCTTTGGTTTAGCACTTGTCATCACTTAAAATAGGACTAGTTCATTAGTAGCTAATAAAAATTAGTGAGACTAATAAAACAGAGGACTCTGAAGTCCTGTTCATGACAGGGCACGTGTTTCAGAGAGCTGCAATAATTCAGCAGATTCCTACTAGAATTTTCTTCTTGATCTTGAGAGACTGTGTATGTCCTATAGGTGGTGAGCATACGAACATGGGTTTTGGTTAAAATCTGTTACTAGCTTAGGACTGATTAGCTGTCACGGTGTAATAAGAAAATCAGCAGTATGGAAGCAATTTGGAATATTGTTGCTTTGGTTGTAGTCGATCCCTAGATAAATAGACTTGAAGTACCTCAATTTTACTGACTTAAGTTTGTAATAACTCAAAGGAGAAAAGGTGGACTATTTATAATTGAAATATAGAATCGCAAAGAAACCAAGGCAGTGCCTAGAAGGTAACACTTGGGTAATATTAAGAGCTAGTTAAACATTTCATCAGCCAGTGTTATAAAGCTATTTTGAGATTTTTTTCATTAAAATAAAAACAATTAATATGATGAATTGATGATATTAATATGATGAATTGAGCTGTTCATATCTGCCTGTGAGATCGGTCTAGACTCCTATTTGATGGCAGATTTGAACAATTTTATCACTTTGCGGAAGTCCAGGCAAGTTGTTCATTTGTTGCTGCAACTGCTACAAGCAGGAATAAGTTTAGTGCTGTGGAAGAGCTGATGGATGTTAATTCATGCTAGACTCTGACTGATACTTGTAACAGGATTAAAAAGTGCTGCAGTTGGTTGCTTGTGCTATTCATTTAGTTGCTGTCTGTTAGAGTTGTTTGTAAAAGCAGAGTTACTGCAGGTTGGTATAAGATTGGTTCTGCAAATTGTGGCTGTCTTGGCAGCTGGGTAGGAATCATTACTGTGTGTGAACAGGAGAGGTTGACAGCAGGGTCACCTGGTGACCCCTTGATAGCGAGTTAGCAAACAGCAGCCGAGAGCTCAGTACCATCAGTCTGGTGGTTATCAGTCATAGTGTTGAGAGTTGCCTTGGGGTTTCAACACTCGTAACTTAAGATTTTGAGACAAGGGTGACCTTGTGAAAATCATACTGACTAGTGACATCAGTTCAGTTTGTGCAACAGTAGTGGTAACAGAAATGCAGTACTCTTAAGTGGATGCAACAAACCATGTAAGACACCTAATTTTAGCTTTCAAGTGAAGCTGTCTGTTCAGAAGGCAGAATGTTGATTTGGAGGTGAAGAAAATGTATATTCAGTCCTCAGTGGTCCTCTTTGAATATAGGGCTCTGCTGGGGATGAGAGATTCTCCAGCTGCTTCTTTCCCTCTGTGCTTTAGTTCTCTCTGGCTGTGGGTTCCCTGTGCCAGATGATGCTGGTTGGCAAAGCACGGTTGTGGTGTTCAGGCGACAGAATAGAAGAGAGTACCAATGCTGCTTCTTGAACAGAGGAGCTGCAGGTGATGTAATGGAGTGAAGGTGTCTTTCACAGAACGTGTAACGTTATTTTGTAAGAACCGTGTTTGGGTGCCTCTTTCATATTCCAAAGGTGAGTAGGCCTGGTTTTATAATGAATGTGAGATTTTTGTTACTGAATGAAAAGTAACTTCAGACTGAGTGTGCCCAAAGCGTAGTTAAGAATTTTGAGCGCACTTTTTGGAAAAATGTGAACCCAAAGCCTTCAGGCTTGGATCTGTCTGTAGCATTGCCATGTGCAGGTAATAGCTTTGCGTAATGTTGTGCTTATGTAAGAGCAGTTACAACTAATGAATATTTTGCGTCAGAAGTCTGGTTGGCTTTCTTGTTCTAGATATAAAAACCAAATCCAAATGTGGAAGTGATATTTTATAATAAGCTTCAGGGGGAGGAAGGATGAAATAGAATCATAACATTTAAGCAAGAAATACAATTTTCCTTCTCTATTACATATAAATATGCTAAGTTAACTGCAGTTTTTACAACTGAGTATGACTTCTTTTCCCCCCCTGTTGAGTGCTGCAGACAGATTAGCTTAGTGAAGAGAAAACATTACTTTCCGACATTAATTTCAGGTTTGGAAAATAAGACTTCTTATATTTTAGCTATTACTTGAAGATGTCTATTCAAACTGCTTTTGAACTTGGATATCACAGCTTTGCAGCAGAAGATAGGGTGGTATTTGTATACCCGAAGACAGGCTCTGGAATCACATTAGGCAGCAGCTAACCAATTCCAGAAGATTTAAAAGGAGAAAACTAAGTGGATTATAATTTTAAAATGTCGTTATTTGGATTTTGAAAGTAATGCAGATGAGCTTGTTAGGCCTGTGGCTTTGAGATAAAAGCCTCTCATTGTCAAAAACTCTTTTGACAGATTAGTGTTGTCCTTTAATAAAAAAAAAAGAAACCCAGTGGCATGCTTCCCTTGTCCTTAAGACTGGATTTGTCAGAAGCAGACATTTAACAGGTAACATGACATCATCTAAATCTACTTGAGGCATCAGCTGCTTGGACCAGGGTGTATCAATTTCATTGGTGTTCTTTTGGGATGATGCAAAGGCATGTATCCTTAAAATGTGAAAGGTGGGAGTTCTCTGAGGATGTTTTTGTATTTAGACAAGCAAGTGTAGGTGACTGGATTTGATAACTGTGGAGATGACCTAACCCTAAATATATATGGTAAGTGTGGACTTTAAATGCTGTGTCAGCAAGAAGAGTGCGAAATCAGGAAAAGATTATGAGCAAATGTGTAGAAACAAAGAATGTTGTTAGATACAGCAGATAAAAAGATGTTGTATCAGAAACTGTAAAAAATATACATCTGCCCAATTCAGATGAATGTTGATAAAATATCAGACAACTTGATATCACCTCTTTATCAAGTTAAATATTCCTTACCAATATCCTGCACTTCCTGAGTATGGAGAAACTTGCTTTTACCCTGGAGAACCATTTGTTTGTGCATATTGTACTTTTATTGCTTCCTATTTTAATGGCAAATCTTAATAACACAAACAGAAGGCTCCAGAGGATAACTTTCCTTCAGGCAGCATCCCACACACATGCCTGCAATATCCAAATGTTTCTTTCTCCTTAGAAAACCTGAGGTACACATACATTTACACAACCACAAAACAACGGCATTTAAGTTTACTACTCACTTGCCTGAAACATCATTATGTGGTTGGTGACTTTGGAGAAGGGGGCAAAGAGCAAGTGTGACAGTGTGCCCAGCGGTCGTGTTCTGCCTTGCCAGCTTATGGCAGGTGGGTTTTGGGGTGTGAGACACAGCGTCAGTGAGGCACAGAAGCTAATTTTCCTTTTTAGATGTGACCTTGTCTTAGCTGGAAAACTTGTCTGCCTTAAGTATACATGCAGTAGAGGCAGAGTGATCCACACAGTACGTATGCTGATACTGCATATAATTAAAAAGCATGGTTAAATAATTTCAGGTAGGAATATTTATGTAGTTTATTTTGCTTTTTTGGAGCCAGATTTTTTTGTTCCTGTGGCCCATCATTCTGTGATTCTTCTAAACTGCAGCTTTTTTGAACTTACTTGTTATGGTTGGGTAGGATTTCCTTTCTGATGTGTTCTGAGTGAGTGCCCATCTGCAGTGTATGGAATTATCTAAGTAATATTTAAATATGAGTGGGTCTTCATGATATGACAAACCTTCTGAATATAGCTCTGAAGATGCAGAAACATTAGTAACTTTTCCTGTAGAGAGCAGCTAGCTAGAATAAATACTTGCATCCTTGGTTTTAGACTTTCTTGTCTGTCATTTAACTGGCAGCATCTGAACTTTACCATCTATAATAGGCTGTGTGCAGCCTTTTCATTGATGAAGGTAGCATTGCAGTGTGTGCATGTGTGTGTCTATATATAACAATAAGTAAAGTTTAAGTTCTAGTTTACCTCTTAAATATTTTGCCAACATATTTATTTTTTAAGCTAAATATATTGTAAGTCATAGAATAATTTACATTTATTGGATCAAGCATGATGGAGGCAACAGTTGAAAGAAAAAGTATGGTATTGCTGAAAATACTAGGTATTAATAGACCTATCATTTCGTTAAAGGAATTTTAAACTCAGTAATATTCTTGAATGTTCTTGGAAGAATAGTTTTCCTAAACCTAAAATTTTTTATGAATACATGTTCTCCCAGATTTGAAAGAGTCCTAATCATGTAYTGCTGAACACTTCTGCGGGCATCAGTAGTGGCTCCCTAATAGACACTGTGGTTGAAAAAACATTGTGATTTGTCAGGAGCAGCAGAAAAAAGAATCCTAAAAGAAATGGGAGAGGTGGAAAGGAAAAGTATTGTAATGGTGAAGGCATTTGGAATGAGAAGATTATAGCAGGAAGTGATATGGTGTGTGTTCTTCAGCGTGTCTTTGTGTATTTTTCAACTTGTCTGTTGGTTGAGCTGTGTGAATGCTTTACGAGAAAGGTGATAAGTAGTTCAGCTGTCAAGGCGGTGCGCTCTCATGCCAAGTTGAAGTGTATGGAACTCCTCTAAGAAAAGCAAGTACAATTGTACTTTTCCTTCTATTTGGTACAATTCCTTCTATTTGGATGGGTTGATATTTTTTCAGAATTGGATGGTTGTTTCTTTCAACGGTGGTCACATAAAATGCAAGATGCGATGTGCAAAACACTTTCTGTGGTGGGGTCCTGTTGTTTTTTAACGGTTGATCTGCGAGTGTACGTGGCTTTTTTTTATGGCTCCTTATCCCAGGGCAGAGAAATTTCTGTATTTAGAGTTATGAAATTTTGTAGGTCCTTAATCGCATTTCTCTTCTGTGATACTCATTAATCCTCAGTGGCAACCGTTGTAATTTATTTTTTCACTTCTGCAGTCATGGAATTTGCTCAGCCCCATATGTATACTTTGTCCCATGTCAGTTTAGAAGCTAAAGTGACATATGGGTGGAAGAACATTTCAGATAAAAGACAAAAGACTTTTTGGGAAGACTTTTTTTTTAACCATTTGCATTGAAACAGATTAAAGTTTGTAAATTGTTTGTCTCTTGCCTTTAAAGAGGCAGGTAGAGATAGGTGAGAATTTAGTAATCATTGTAACTTATTTTAAGGGGACTTAAATTTGATGTGGGTTTGATCCTTGGCTGCCATAAATGTTTAAGTGCCATTGCAGCTTTGGAAAATCTAATTTTTAACTCCTGAGCCAGGAGGAGTCCAGAAATACACAATCATAACTATATCTTTATGTATTATCGGAGTAGATTGAAATATACCCTCCAACAACACTTGCGTTTCTAAGTAGTTTTTTCGTTTATCACTTACCTTGTAGAAATTTTGAGAGTAGCATGACTTACACAGAGCATGTTAGACACAGAGCATGTATTATACAGTCTGTGGGCTGCAGTCCAAATGAGTGGGGACTAGAACTGTCTGATAAATGAGAGATACAGTTTTCTATTAACATATATCTTTTGCTGGATAAAATTGCATGCTATTGTAAAGGGCAGCAAAGCACATAACACTTCAGTGATTTTGACAGCACAAATATTTAAAAATATTAGTGACTGAACAAAGATGCTGCTTTTTCATTTTCAGTTTACATTGGAGAGAAGTATTTTAGATTTCATTCACAAAGTCACGTAGGACATGATAGTACACAAACTTGCAGAGCTTCTGTTAAATTTCAGAGCAAGCTAAAGATTAAATAAATGTAGTAATGAAGTGATAAATTATCTCTTAAGCATAAAAAAAGAAAAAAGGAAAAAAGAACCTGGAGAAAATGCAAGGTTTGGATGGCAAGCTAAGTAAGATTTACACAGTTCCTTCAAGCATTGTTAAATCAAGGCCATCAGAATAGGGCAGTAGATTGGGTTTGGTTTTTTTGTGTATGTGAGTAATTCTCTTTCCTGGTGAAACAAGTAGGAAGGTACTTTGCTGGAATCTGAGGAGATTGGCTTTTGGAGTGATTGGAATTGCTCAGCAGATTTCAGAAGGTAGTGTTCTGTACTGAGAACTTGTCTTCTGGATTTATTTATTTCACATAAAACTTTTACTATAAAAATTGATGTACAGTCACCATTTGGCTTGCATTTTTCCTTGGGTAATAGTAGCTGCCCTTTTGTTTGCAGTCATGAGGGATCTGTTAAGGAAAATTGGATTGTTTATTGTACGTGTTCCAAATAGTGATATTCTGTAGCTTACTAAAAAGAGTGAGCTTTAAAAATGTATCTAAAAGTGATGGAATAGAAGCCTGTTGCTCAGAATATTGCATGAGACCTTTTCTGTGCAGTGCAAGAGGAGATGGAAGAGGACAGGCAAGCAGACATAGCAGTGTAATAATGATGTATGTTATTATTCTTTTACTTGGTGTAGCTATACTTTTTCTGCAGATGGTTCCCTGGTATGCTCTGTGGTTGTAAATTCACCTTTCAGTGAACAAATGAATTAATTGGTACCTACTCCAGATGAGAAGGAATGGGCCAGGCCTGGGCTGCGTTGGTTTACTGAGGATTTAATATTTTGTCTTTGGAGGTTAGGTAGTAGAATTTAAGTTTACATACCTTGAATACCTTTGATATCAGCTCCCTCAGCTTTTTTGCTTTGACTGAACAGAGCTTGATTTTGTTGCTGTAGGGCATGATTATAGATGTTTTTTTTTTCCCTTGAGTAAATTGATAAATATATTTGTTTTAATTTTCAAAAATTCTTGAGTTGTCTCTAGCTTAAGCTAATCAAAACTTCTGTATAGCTGTCTACCTGAAATACTGACTTTAAAAGTGCAGGGGATGGAGGATGGCTTCGTTCTTACCATTTTAGTAGTATTTCTTGCAACAGGGAAAGATGAGCATATGTGTTTAGACATTAAACCTGTCTGTTCTTAAGTTATCTATTACAAGATTAGCTTTCAGTGGCCATGACAATTAAATAACAGTTTATCTGATTACCTGCAGGTTGAATTCTCTTGTGAGGTTTTTTTGGTCCAGTTATATGAAAAGTACAGTAGAGATTTCTGATTAAAATTAGACAGTCCCCTGCAGCTTGGTTGCAGAAAGACTGAGTGTAGCAGGATATTCAAGGCAAGGAATGAGGAGGCAGTGGTGTTATTGGGGATGTTTGTACGTCAAGCAGCTTGAAATGAAGGGGAAAGCACTTTGCATAATGGATGATATCAGATTAGCCAAGTTATTTCAAAGATTCTATTATGATTCTTTGCCAGTAAATTATGGGTACTTTTGAATTTATTTGGTGGATGAAAGCAAGATGGATTATGCTTGTTTTGCAATTTTAAGAAACCAGAGGTTGATTGTAACTAAAAGAACCGTGTGTTAACTTTCAAGGAAGATAATAGTAGTGAGGTGTGCAAATGTCTCAAAAATGACAGGAAAAGCTCAGTGAAGCAGGTGAACAGAGAAAAATGATAGAGACTTTATTCCGTGAGGAGGAAGAAAAATGATGGAAAATGAGAAATTATGAAAAGAAGAAGTTTAGTCTAAAATATCTGATTTCGTAGGTGTTTAAGGCTATGACAGGGACTATTGTGAAGTGGGAGAGAAAGAGCTTGAAGGAAGCAAAGCATGGAAATCAGAAGCACAGAAGAGACTCATTAAAAAAAGATTAAAAAATATATTTGAAACTGAATGTTATCTCACCTCCTGGTTTCAGAAAGGAAGGAATAAAACAGAAACTAAAAAGCATTTGTGGAAAGAACGTTGTCTCTTGCATTCAGATGAAATGGTAGGTTTTCTGAAGCCATTGCAAGAGGGGCTACGCAGGGACTGGAAAGAAATTTTACAGTGAAAAACTGTCCAGCAGCTGCCCAACAGTGACACAGTGTCAGAAAAAGCGCTGGCTCACATCATATCTCCCAGCAGCCTCTGTCTCCATGTGAACACTAATCTTCTGGATCCTGATGGAATGTAGCACCTTAGGGAGCAGAGTGTTTGTGTAATATACATGTAATTGGTTGTTACTTGGCTTCATGTTAATCCAGTGAGTTATAGAACTTTTCAGATTGTCTGGAGTAGGTGATACTGGATACTGTATAAAACCTGGCTCAAGTTCTTCGCATAATTTCTTTGGGGATTAGTTTTACCGAGGGAAGCATCTCCTGCAGTAACAACTGTCTGGAAATGTCTGCTGCTGCTCAGGGAGGGCACCTGAACCTGCAAAGGCTCGTGCTGAGGCTAGGAAGGGACACTCTCACCTCCACTCAGTGATGCAGGAAAGGCTGCATTAGCATTCTAGTCTGTTCAGTCTGGAGGCACATGTAGGCCTGATACCAACTGAATGATAAGCAGGGAGGAATTAGCATTTTTAAATACAATTTCAAGACCTACATATGTTAATGTCTCTTGCTAACAGTATTATTATCCTGTATTTCTTTTAATGTATCATTTCCTTAAACTCAGCATAAATGAAGATTGTAATGTTAAAGAGAGTTTGATTATGTGAGAACGTGTTTAAATGAGTATGATTTATTCTGATCTACTCATAAGTGTACAGGAAATTATATAATTGTGTTTAATGAGTAAACTTGGTTTAGTGGATAGTTAAAAAGAGAGCKTATGCTTAAGAGAATTGTCCTATAATGGTTTTAAATTGATTTAAATTTTTTTTAAAGCTTTTGTTTCCTTGGAGAAACTTGGGTCTTCTGGGTTTAAATGCTAAACAGACTGGCTTTAAATTCTAAAGATAAAAAATTCCAGTGTAGTTGGAAATTTAAAAAGAAAATTTGGATGCTTCCTTTGGACTCAAGCACATTGAACATAGTATGTGTCACTGGTCCTTTACTTTCATTTAGGAACCAGCTTTCAGATAGACAGTTCTATGATGTCTGCCTGTGAAAAGAACTTCATTAAAATGTAAAAAGATGAAAAAAGGCAGATATCTTGGTCAGAGTTGGTTGTAGGCCAACATGTCTCCTTTTGCATTTTTCCTACTGCTCAACACTCATTTAAAAATTGCTTTAATTTTTGAAACTCTTCTTTGGTTAAATTTTGCATTCCCCACCAGATCAAGTTACAGTCCAAGCTCAGGTTCTTTTCTGGAGGAAAAACTTCAGCAGTGGAGGCTCCAAATTATATGAACAAGCTTAGATATATAATGTATTTTAATTGAATAGGAATGAAAATTACCTCTAAATGTGCACCTGTTTAGGGACCTCTTTGTTCCCAAATGTAAAATTACTTCTTTGAGATTTCTAATACAGGAGAAATAGAGCCATGTGGGATGGATTGGCAGTGGTGATATCAACGATAAGTCAGGAAATAAATGTCACTGGGCCACTAAGAGGAAAGGAATAACAACCCTATAGAAAATAATATGCCAGCAACTCAGATATATCAATTTGTTAGTTAATTAGTGGACGAAATCTGCTTTTTTCATAACTCACGTTGCTTAAATTGAAATAGTAAATATTCAGCCAATTAAAAAGCAATTTTTTATGATGAACAGTGTCTTTTACAGGGCAACCCTGTTGCACTGAGACTGTTTGTCTGTATTAGATTTGACATAAGTGCTAACCAGGGATGACAAGCTTGTTTTATTAACAGTGCCATACTGTTCATCAAATATAACTTGCGTGTCTACTGAAAGATAAGCTGAACTGTGGACTTTCCACTTCTGTATTGCCTAGATCTTCATTACCTAACTTCATTATAGAAACTTAGATGTTTCACTTAGATGTAGACATACTATATTAGGTGTCTTAATATTGAACTATGTCCCCTGTTGGATATGTGAGATGACTGTACAGTTCTCCTGAAAGAGACGGGGAAAGTATGCTTGTGTAGGAGTATGCATGTACCTGCAGCTGGTGTTTTAATGATGTAAAAGGATCTGTTTTGCTGGTGGCATTGAAGGTGGGAAGAGCAGCATGTGAGCTCTTCACTTGATTTTACTGCCTTGCCTGAAAATTTTATCTGGGTGTCTAAAAACTGAAGTTGGAACTTACTAAGTGTATTTTTTTGAATCCTGTATAGTACAAGTAAAAGGCAATCTCCAGCAAACTTCATGCAGTAATGGTTGCAATGCCTGCGTCTCAACTTTGAAGTGATGGCAAGCCCAGCAAGGTGATTTGACTGTACTTCAGGCTCAAAGCATGTACACTACATTTAGGAAAAGCAGTGCTTAGTGTCCCTCGCCCTGTTTCTGTCAGAGAAATGAAAAAGAGCATAAGACTATTCTGGTAGTCACAGACTCAAGATTCCCTGCTGGGAGAGCTGAGACTGAGTGCTGAGGATGAGCTTGTGTGTCAGTAGGTTTGTATGTGATGGAGGCTGACAGTGCAGGCATACCTGACAGAAATAGGAGAAATAACCTTGGATTCTGAACAATTCTGTTACAAAAAAAATTCATGTTACTTGTATTGCTTATGTATTTTCTTCTGGACACCATAAGTTTCCCTTGACAATTTTTCTAACCTTTAATATTGCTTGATATTTCCACACTGATGCTGTTTTCCAACCAAGATAGGTGTTTTTCAGTAAATGAGCGTATCTATTGGGTATATAAAACATTGTGACCATCCAGGCTGTAAAACATTATTGTAGAATAATCTTATTCACTTATAAAATCACCTACATTGAAAGAGGGGAGATGAGTAGTTTTACTCTGAGGACATAAAATGTGATTGATTCTCCCTGTATTTCCAGGTATTGCCATTGGAAAACAGAATGAAGGACACTGCACGTTTCCCACAGGCATTGAACATTGGAATGGGAATAGTCATGACATTGTACATCTCACTGGCCACTCTGGGGTACCTGCGCTTTGGGGATGAAGTCAAAGGCAGCATAACTTTAAACCTGCCACAGGATAMGTGGTAAGTGCATCTGTGATTTACAAGCAGTAACCCAGAATGCAGAAATGTTGCAGAGGTTGTTCCATGCCTCAGTGCTATCAGGGTGCTCTGACTTTTAATGTAAACACTGTGTCTGTACCTTCTACCATAGAGCTATGGTCCTAGCCAGCAAATTCTTGGATATTGAAAGGACTTGCATATGGAGACTGGTCGATGATCTTTACTATGTAAATTATTTGCTCTCTAGCAGGAGTTGGTTCCAGGACTGTTGAAGGAGGGAATATGCAGTTTGCAACCATCTGTAATGCAGTTCTGAAATCAGCTCCATGTACCTTGGATATGCTAGTAATGTAGTGCCTTTTTTAGTGTAATCACTGAGTTTAGCAGGTGAACAACTGGAATAGAAGACATCAAGGCTGAATAGTTCAAGTGCAAGTCCATGGATACTGTATAATAATGATTTCCTATCAGGAAAATGAAGCTTATGTTTGCCAGTGTCTTGAGGATACTAGAATTTTTATTTAGCTTTTTTTTTCTTATGCTGTAAGAGCTCCCCATTGTCACATGTTGAAGATGCTCTGAAGACTATTTCAACTGCTGTATTTTTAGTTCTGTATCTGTCTATGGATGTATATGTACTCTATTAATTTAAATATATTTTTTTTTTAGTATTTTTATGTCTGATGGGCCTAAAATTAGGTATATCAGCAGTGCACAAGTGTTAAAACTGAAAAGTATTTTAATGTTTTCATTCTGATCAAATAATGTCTTACAGGTTATATACTTGAATCTACTTGTTCTATGTCTGTTGTGGTAGCTTATTAAAGTAGTGAAATCTCAAATTATCTGAAAACCTCCCCCGCTTTGATGAACTGAATGCTGACTTTTTTTRTTTTTTGAAAAGGAGGAGGACATATGCAAAGAATGTTCTTAATTTTTAGGTGTTCCTTTTTCACTCTCTTTTCTTCCTTTTCATTCTTTGGAGTCGATGTGAACTATGCATTTTTAATATTCTTATGAAGTTTTGTTTAATTGCCAGACTGATTCCAATGTTTAATACATGAAAGTATAATAAAATGTGTCTTGAAGGATGAATTTTTTTTTGGTTGCTAGAATTTTCATCTATTTCTTGTTTCTTGTTTGTGTGTTTTGTTTTCATACTGCTGTTGTAACAACTGAGATTTGGGCCTTAACGTTTTTTCATTTTATGGGATTTGTGTTGGTTGTTTTTTGTTTTGTTTTGTTTTGTTTTCTTATTTTTCCTGTGGTTCTGATTTTTGGGTATATTGCTAATCATATCTGCTTATATCCTTTCATTGTATATACATACATAAGAAGTTTAGCAAGGCCAAGTGTAAGGCAGGGCAATCCCAAGCACAGGTACAGGCTGGGAAGGGAATGCATTGAGAGCAGCACTAGGGAGAAAGTCTTGGAAGTGTTGATGGATGAAAAGCTCAACATGAGCCAGCAATGTGCACTTGCAGCCCAGAAAGCCAATTGTGTCCTGGGCTGTATCCAAAACAGTGTGGGCAGCAGGGCAGGGGAGGGGATTCTGCCCCTCTGCTGTGCTCTGCTCTGGTGAGACCCCACCTGCAGCACTGCATCCAGCTCTGGGGTCCCCAGCACAAGAAAGATGTGGACCTGTTGGAACAAGTCCAGAGGAGAACCTAAGATGATCGGAGGGCTGGAGCACCTCTCTTGTAACAGGCTGAGAAAGCTGGGGCTGTTCAGCCTGGAGAACAGAAGGCATTGAGGAGAAGTTAAAGCACCTTCCAGTACCTAAATGGGCTTATGAGAAAGCTGGAGAGGAGCTTTTCACAAGGGCATGTAGTGATAGTACAAGGGAGAATGGCCTTAAGTTAAAGGTAAGCGGATTTAGGTTAGAAATTAGGAAGAAATTATTTACTGTAAGGGTGGTGAGGCACTGGAACAGGTTGCCCAGAGGACTCCCCAACCCTGGAAGTGTTAAAGACCAGACTGAATGGGGCTCTGAGTAACCTGATCTAGTGAAAGGTGTTCCTACCCATGGCAGGAGGGTTGGAACTGGATGATCTTTGAGGTTCCTTCCAACCCAACCCATTCTATGATTCTATGACATTAAAAAAACCCCAGAAGTCTTCAAATGTTTGCTGCATCCGTTCTGTCTATGTGATGCAGCTGAAAGGAAAAATACTTCTATTTCTAATATTACATGGCAGTGCTTATTGTTTATAAGATTAGTGAAAAGCTTCTTTTAAATGGTAGCTTTGGATTTATTTGTGCCATAAGAGAAGTGCTCTTAAAAATCAAAGAGTGAGAGGAATATGGAATAAGCTAAGGTTTCTACTCTCTGTTGCTTTTTATTGTGCTCCTGCAAGCAACAGAATGAACTTTATTCTGCATCCCTGCTGTCTAACAGAGCTGTTCACATACGAGTTTTCAAAATAGCTCTTGGCTACAGTGCAGATGTGATGATGATGATGGTATTTATCCTGATGACTTTGCAGGCCTAATGCAAAGAAAGAAATAATAAAAGAGATGGAAACTGGTGCTCTATAGGGTGGGGAATTGGCATTATAAGTGTAATAACCTCAAAGCTGCTCAGGGCATGTATCTACAGTTAACAAAGTCATCTGTTTTAGTCTTACCTTGGATAGTACCCCAGAGCACCAAACAAAATTAGGAGAAGCAGCTCAGTGGTGTGCTCAGGGGCAGTGATGTAYGATGCTGTTGCTATGCAGGACAGTGGGTCTACCTGATACAGTACTGAGGGACAAATGGTTGCAATTAACTGGGCTAGCAAAACAAATTTCCAGTGAAACATAGGACAGTATTTTGCTATTTGGTCCTCACATACAAAGCCGGTAAGTTGACATTTTGAACTAGAGAAATGCAAAAAGCAGAGGAATTTTTTTATAAGAAGATGGTCATGCAAAACAGCCTGGAATGTATCTAAGCAGTGAGACTTGGCTTATGTGTTTAATTCCAGCTGGACAACCCCTGTCTTAAAAATAAGCCTGTCCTGATAAAGAAAATTAAATTAAAATTCTGCTGCTTTCTGAGTTTTATTTGATGTCCTTTCAGATGAATTGACTGGAAGGCATACACAGGCCCTAGACTGGTTAAGTTCTTAAATTGAATTTAAATAGAGGACTGCTCATATTATTAAAAAAATCCCGCTAGATTGGTGCTTTTGGAGAAATGACTTGGTGCAATTCTAGTTTAGATGGTGTTTGGAAGCACAAATTGTCACTCAGCATAATATATTACTTAGAATATGTTGAAAATGGACTTAAAGAGTAGTTTTCAGTATTTTCAGTATTTTCAGATCTAGATTATGGGAAATTCTGCTTTAATACGTGGTAGTGTCCTTGGTTTGGGCCTCATGGAATCACAGAATGGTCTGGGTCGGAGAGGACCTTTAAAGATCATCTGTACCAATCCCCGTGCCATGAAGAGAGAAATCTTTCACAGGACCAGGTTGCTCCAAGCTCCATCCAACCTGGCCTTGAACACTTCCAGGGATGGGGCATCCACAGCTTCACTACATTCATTGTAAAAAATTTCTTCTTTTTTCTTGGTTGGGTTCTCATCTTCTTGAGGCTGAATATGAAGGTTCTTTCCACCATTTGTTCTTTGTTAAGATATAAGTGACAGTCTTTGTGCAGCAGTTCCCTTGCTGTCAATCCCAAAGGTTAATGACCATACAAATATTATAGTATATTGCAATTCAACAAGACTTTACATGGTACTAGTTCAAGTGAAAGCTTAGCATAATTATTGCCCTATTTGGTCTAGCTGTGTTGTTATGCAAGTTTTGTTCACTACTTGCCAATATTTCTACCCTTAAAATAGGTATAATGAAATCTAGAATGTAGAATTGAAAAGAAGTTTAGCACATATAAATGATACAGATTTTTATTAAGTGGTAGCCTAAGGAGCCATCTTTTTCTGGTTGGAATATAATATTAAATTACTAGTAAAATCACTTCAATAATATAAAAATTATTTCTAATTTGAAAAGTTTGAATCCTCATAAAGCTGTAGAAAAATAGTTTGTGTAAATGGAGATGCTTACTTTGAACTACTGTGTATTTAAAGCTTTGAATCCTGTTTTTGAATATATTTTAGAAATTATTTTTGTAAAGGCTTGGGATAGTCTGAAGCCTGAGGATTAGAGGTGAATTGTGAGTAGCTGGTCAGCTAAAATTTAACCAGCTAAGATCCATCTAAGCTTCTGGAATAAGGACAGTCATGCAGAGCTCTTTTTCCACTCTAAATTTCTAAAAGCTGCTCAGCAATCAAAAAGTGTGTTTCACAAAACCAGCATCTTCTAAACTAGCTACACCATTATGTCAACACGTAAATTGATTTAATAGATTTTCTATCCATTCGAATATGCCTTTGGGGCTTCATTGAGTTGTGTACAGTGAGGGGTCAAACCTTTAATACAGATGATTTAGGACCTATTAGTCAAAATGTATTTTTAGTTGAAGCATATTTTTCTTTTTTTTCCTTGTGTCATAGTATCATAGGATGTATGGTGGAAAAGAGCTGAGCTGTACAGATACAAATTTTGCCATGCTGTGCCATTTGGCCAGAGAATAAAGGGCCAAAAGCAGTCCTGGCTGGATTTTATTTACTAATGCAGATACAGACAGTGATACTCAATGAGAGAATTCTTTGAGTGACCCCTGCCAGGCTTTGAGAGATACAGAGATCAAGGTCCAATTCGTTCTTTCCCTACCTTTGCTGTTGTATTTTACTTACGCATGTTGCCTTTGCTTCAGTTGAACCTCTTTTTAAGGCCTGAAGCAAAACCCAAGGTGTTCAGTGCTTTGGTCTGCTTGGCATCATCTTCTGTTAAAACAGGTTATTTATGAGAACCCTTTCTCTTTTGTGAACATACAACACCCCATGGCAAATGAACTGAATAGCAAAAGCCAAAGTTTTGATAATGACTATAGAAAGAAAATCACATGAAGAGACTCAAAACTTCTGTCAGTTGGCTGCAAGCAGAGCTGTGACAAATGCTTGTAGTTAATGCAGCATGAATTAAAAATGCATCTAAATTTAAAACTGTTAGAGGCATGGATAATTMTTTGTCACTTGTTTACTCAGCCACAAGTAACAGGGGTAAGGGTGTCTGCACTTCACATTTATTAGGAGATTTACTTTAGTTGGCTTATCTTCTGCAATTTGTTAGGCAGTTGAAATGTCTTATTTGTGTTTGCTGGGGGAAAAATACATTTTTCATACATATATATATTTTCACATATCTATACCCTTAGTGCCATTAGCAAGGGTTTTTTTTTATGAAGAGTTTGCAACTTACATGAATGTGTGTAAATGTTTTCAACAGGTTGTATCAGTCTGTGAAAATTCTGTACTCCTTTGGGATTTTTGTGACCTATTCGATTCAGTTCTACGTCCCTGCAGAGATTCTCATTCCAGTTGTCACCTCCAGAGTGAAGCAGAAATGGAAGTTACTCAGTGAGCTTGTGGCAAGAGCACTATTAGTCTGCTCAACCTGTAAGTATGTGCAGAACATCCATAAAAAGACTTGCTTTGTTGGGACCTGCTTATTTAAGTATATGTTTTGTTGTTCATTTCTCCAGAGGCTAGAAAACCTGAAATTTTGTTTCAACAATTCACTATGTTTTGACTTTTCCTAACAAGTGAAACTAATGTATTTGTTTTTTAACCACACTTGTTTTGGTAGGTGTGACCAATTATTTGACAATCACATCTTTTGCCAGTAATACCCTAATGCTGCCAACTTGAAAATAAACTTCTTTCAAATAAAAACTTTTAAGTGAGATGCACATTGCTGCTACTTGTCAGCATTTATTTGTGTGATCTTTAGTACGTGCCTCTCATGGAGAAATCCTTTTTCTGTTTTGTTGAGCTGAGTATTAAGCCTAACAGTGTGCTGGTCTGTATCCATAAAGTAGCACTGACAAACATGGATGCCTGGTCATAGAGTTCATGAAGTACCACTTATTTTAGGTGATAATGCTCCAAAGTAGTTTTGCATCTCTACCCTTACTGCCTGTTGCTCTTCTTGCTTGTCCCCTCGTCTTCCCATCCTTCCTACTGTGTCCCTGCTCTCTCACAGCTAGTCGAGATCTAGGTACTAGAAGGAGTCAGCAGTGCTCATTGAATGGTGAGTAGGGTCTCATCTAGGAATCAATACTCTTGAAGATCACGAACTGTGAAGGAAGTTTAGCTTTGCCTTTACAGCTCGCATCCGAAGTGCTGAATAATACAGGAAGCTTTTCTCAAAGATGTCATAAAAAATCAGTTTTAGTACAAAGCTGGCTTCTTGACTCCACCATTTCTACTGAAATAAGTTGTTAATACCTTAAAAGCAGTCAAAACAGCTAAATAAGCAAAAAAATGCTAAACCTTGTTTGTTTTGTGGGAAAGTATTGATGAAAGAGAAGTTTTGGTTTGTTGTCTCTGTTCTCTTGATGAATGTTGATCAGTAGCTAATGTGCTGGATGACACATAAGGATTGTTGTCAAAGAAAACTTTAACATCCAGTGAGACCTTCTTAAGGTCAAGCCTATTGAGAAAAACAGTTTAATGTCAGTGCAATTTAATTACTACGGTAAGCAGAGGGAAATACCATCAATCTAATAACTTGCCGCTCTGAAAATACATCTGCTTTGTGAAATCAAAAAAAAAGAAAAAGTTTTCTTGAATGATGAAGTGCATATTTCCTGAAGCATCATATAGCTGATGTTCTACTTTGAGTGATCAAGGTGTTAAGATTTTAATATTAATGATAGATGAGTAGTTTTTGTAATAACTGAGAGACATCTAGATCAAAATGCTTCAAGGTTCGGAATGCTTTTTAGTGTCTCTCCAGGACTCTAAAAAGGTCACCAGTAAGATCCCCAGTCCTAACCACACCTTGCGGTCATGAAGCCCTCAACTTCTGCTCACTCTCTATTGCCCTTTATGTGCCCCTTATCACCTGCCTTGGTAGTGATATCACAGTAGTTTTGAAAAGCTACAAATCTTGTAGATCCAAACTGTTGCTTACGGCCAAAGGTTTCAAGAGTTTATAGGTGAAAGATATTTTCCTGTATGTGTCTGATGAGAAGAGCTGGTGGTGAATAGGCTTAAGGGCACATTTCCCTGTTTGAATTGAGGAAATTATAAATAATTTCATGATATTCAGCCATAGTTTTTTTTTCTTAATTTTATTATTAACTTTTGTAATTACTGGGTAGTCTGAAAAGGGAAAACTAGGAAACAATCTCCAAGAAAAGAAAGTAGAAAAAGTAAGGAAATTAGCTATATATATATGTAAAGGTACATATATACAAAAGATACAGGTATATGTATAAAGATAAAACATTAGAATGCTGTATCTTTATGTCTTTAAAAAAAAGTGTATAGTAAAATTTTACCTGGTTTATGCCATTTAAACTTATCTGTGATATGAATCCCTAGAATGGAGTTGCTGAAGTATTCCAGGTGTTACTGGGATATTTGAGGATATTCAGTTGTTTGCTGCAAGGCACAAAAAAGTAGCATTAAAAGTTTGCTCATAAATGTTTGATATTTGCCAGGCTGTTGTGTGATATGTTGTATTTATCCTAGAGTCATTTCAGGTTTTTTCCAAGTCGTTTCTACAAATTGTATGCATGCAGTATCTGTAATACTTTTTCACTAACAGTTGTGTAAGTTCCCCTGCTTACATTCATCTTCTGTTTATCATTTTTCATTGAAACACTGGTTTTAAACAGAATTAATTTAAATGGCTTCACTTTTCACTTAGCTTCACTTTGTCTAAGTGCAGAACATAGTTCCTAAAATGGTTCGGAAAGTGTTTCTGTAATAGAAAGGAAAAATCCAAAACCTTTTAAATTGAATTTTAGAAATTAAATGGTTTTGATATCAGTGATGGAATATGTTGTAATGTCTGGACCATTTAGAGGTCATACACTGATTAAAGGGACTCTGCTTGCTTGAAAATAATTCTTTGAGAAGAGAAACCTCAGCATTAGCTTTTTAAGAGAAGACTTGAAAAATCAGTTATTACTAATTCTTGGGGCTTTTGCATTAGTCAAAAATTATGTCATTGTTTTATTGTTGCACTGTTTGAGAAACTTTGTTGGGAAAAAGCAGACCCTGGAATTTTTGGTTTTCTTCTGGTCTGATGAGTAAGGACTTGACAAATGACTGGAGATGTAGCACGCACCCAAACCCCGTATGTGTTGCTTAGGGCTTTTCATTATTTACTTGCTCACTTTTGGACATTTCGCATTGCAGGAGAATGACGACAAGGATCTTCTGCACTTTTAGATTTGCATGTTCTGCTTCCTCTCCTTTTTCCTATTTCATTTGTGAGAGACATACATCTCTTCATCTTTGCTTGGATTTCACTGTATATCGTGTAGCAAGTTGGAAGATGCCACCATACTTCATAAACCTTGATACTAAGCCATTTTTTCACCAACTCAGATGAGCACCTTGTGCAGTGAGGGGGGGAGTGAGCTAGGCTTGTGTTAAATGTCCAGCCTAGAGCTGGAGACTGGTTTTGGTGGATGTTGAAAGCAGGTGGGAGCTGGATGTCCAGCTAGCTAGGCAGCAATAGGATCGAAAGTTGGACTAAGCATCATTGTGCAGGGCAAAGTTAGAAATAAATAACACACATAAATAGAGGGAATAGGACAAGAGCCCCCACGGGATTTGGAAAGCACTAGAACAGATGTGTAAGTGCAGTTCTGTGTGGATACTCGCTAGCTGCCTTTGGGTTGTACTTAAAAGTTCATCACTTCAGGAGTCTCCAGGTAGGTGCCTAAGGATCTCACAGAGTTGCCTGTCTTGGGATCTCTGCCTGATGACTTGCCAACTTTGTCCTTTGGTGGGTCAGTTCAGCTCACTGCAATAGTTACAGACACTCCTTGTAAGACGTAAGAGGACAGAAAATGTGATTGTGCTCAGACATCCTTGTGGTTGCTGTAGGTTCTGTTACTGTTGCATATGCGTTTTTATTTGAAGTGTAAATGCTTTTTGTTTATTTTTCTTTTTCTTATTTTTTTGCTTAGTGTTTGTGGTATTTGAATGTCAGATAACCTCAGTCCTCTGAAATATCAAGGGTGGAATTTTTATAATGTTGAAAGTATTTACCCTGATTTTACGTATTTAAAACACATCACAAAAATAGTTTGGATCTGTGTTTGCTGTATCTGCTTGGATAAAGGTTGGGCATCACGTTCATGGTTCAGCCCTTAGCCAAGCCTGTCACATGATAGGATCGTGTCTCCAGCACAGTGGGATTGACTGTTAAAATGTGAAGCTTTTTTAGTTTGCTCCTGAAGGAACTGGACTGTCCTGGATGGATTTTTAGAAGATTTTTAATATCATTGCGTAGAATCGTGTCAGTTTTATCTTTTGAGAGGCCAGTTTGTCTGGGAGACCAAATAAACCCCCCATTTTTACTCAAATCAGTTCTGCTATGCCCATTGCTTGAAATAAACTGTCATTATATCATGAGTGGTTTTTACTTCTCTTGTTTACCTGGTACTGAGGTCACGGTGATTCTGGGAGGGGAGAATTTGGAGGGGTTTTGTTCAGCTTAAGCTATTAAATCTCCTGTATTATCAGTTTCAAAATAAGCTGAGCACTTGGAGACTGAGAGATCTGCCAAGCATTAGTCAGTGTTGATGCTAAATGACATCAAACATAACCACTTCTATTCATCCTTCACAGTAAAAATTGTGGTTAAAAATTTAGGATGGGGCAAGAATATAAGTTTTCAGTAGAATGAAAATGTAAATATCTCCCTGTCTAGCAAAGGCTTACTCATGTCTTCTGACTGAAGGGCACTGAAATTAAATGTGCTTGCTGGATGTGCTGGAAGAAGTATGGAAAAAAAAGTAGTATTGAGAAAGTATTTTATCTGAAAAGGTGGCAGCATATCCATAAAGGAGTAAAGGAATAAAATAGAAAAGAACAATTTGAGCATTACTTCCATTTTTAAAGAATAAGTTATGTTTGCTTTATTAGTTTAAAGATAGTAGTGGAAGAATTTTTTTGTGTGAGTTGGTAAAAGCTGCTGAAGAACATCAGCAAATATAATGGAGAAAACCAGAGTTGAGCATTAATAGTATCTTTCATCCACACAAGAAGTTTAGAATATTATTTTTTAATAGCTTAATTTAGGGCTGTATTTCTGCAGCCACGGTTCTCTTGTTAAAATGAAAATTAAGAAATATTGCATTTGCATGTGGATGTGGAGATATCATTTGAATTGTCAGCTGTTTTGATTATTACCTTGAAATGAAAGAAATYTAATTGAAGGGCTGATCCAGCTGAGCATGAACAGAGCTGTTACTGAGCTGATTGCCATTAAGTCTGAGCTTAGTGTGTAATTTTACCAAGAGAAGAATAAATGCATTATCCAGTTGAGCTTATCAGTTGCACTCTTCTAAATATTTCCCCTTTTTAACTGTACCTGGTTTTAGGAAAGAACAGTTCTTCATGCTGAACAATTAGACACAAGATAAGATGATGTTTACTAGATATGTTACACTGTTTAATGGCATTGTGCCAATAACATATTTGCTTAGAGTAGCTGCAGGAGAGGTAACATGAAGGAGTTTTAAGATTTAATAGGTTTTAATGCATGGTATTAGGATAAAGTGATAATCATTTATATAGAAGAGGCCTATGTATCAGTTGTTAGACACAAGATTTTTTTTAATAAGAGTTTGATTATTTTAGAGAGCAATATTAATGACAAAAAATTGAATAGTTAAATAAGTGATTTAAGAAAATTCCAGATGTGATTTAAAATATTTGTGTGGACTGCTAACAGATCCATCAAAGTGGGCTTAAACACAAAATAATTGTTTATGAATTGTCAAAGGAATAAAATCAAATACTTGATTAATTCAGTTAATTTTTTTCCAGTGTGTATTGGGTTTTCGTTTGGGTTTTTTTGGATATGTGTAGCTGGTGAGCGTAATTCTTGCATCCTAGTAGAAGATCCTGTACTGTGGTTTTAAGTTGAGAGAAGAGAATAATCATCACTGTGTAGGTTTTTGACATATGCTAAGGCATGAGAAATAGATATGTGAAATCAGTTTCTTTAATCTTCTTGAGTATCTTTGCAAGAAGAATAAATCTCTTAATTTTAGTGTTATGTTCTGATCATGATTCCATTCTTTTGATATGCCGTTATCAATTATGTCACATTTTAGGAGTTGCCATTGGTGTAGGCTTCAATTTATGGACATACAATAACTTACATTCTCTTTAACAGTCCAAATATTAATTTTTTTTACCTGATTTTACTATATATATACACCAGATGTCTGTGGTTTATGATTAATGGTTAAATGTTATGGGTTATTTGAATGGTGCTAGAAGTGTTTCTTATTGCTGGTTGTTCTAGAGATGTTAACTTGTGAATACTTTTTCCAGATGTAACTACCCACCAGCAGAATGGTCTAATGTTAATACTTATCATTGCAAATTCTTACATTTTAAACRTCTTATAGAGAAGGTTGAGGTTTTGAAGTAAATTCCTGAAAAGTTAAAGCAAGTCCTGCTTTATCTGTTTGGAGTTTTTTTGATTACTTCAGTGTATGTTGGACCTCTTCTGTTCAGGTGTTAGTTAGGATTCTGTGAATAAATTCAGATTTTGAAATGAGGTTATTTTCCAAAAAAGTTTTATAAATGTGGGACAGAAAGAAAAGTATGGGCTTGAATATCTCACTGGAGATTTTCAAGAACTGTCTGGACATACTCTTGTGCCATGTGCTCAAGGCTGGTCCTTCTTGAGCAGGTAGGTTGGAGCAGCTGACCCACTGTGGTCCCTTCCAACCTTACCCATTCTGTGACGCTGTGATTGCGGTGAAAGATGGAAAATTTTGAAAGATTAGTAATAAGAAAATTTAAAAATAATTTAGGGTTTCTCATGAAATTTGCTTGATTTCCTTTCTGAGACATTTGTTTCATTATTTACAAAAAAAGTTAAATTAAGAACAAATGGTTTAGCAATTCATTTAGGTATTCTGAAGCAGTTGATCCTTTTCTGGGGCAGTAATTAATTTTTAAAAATTATTTAAATGAAATTTTTAATTAATAATATTTTAAAAAACAATTTATTGTTTCTTTTTGAAATCTCCTTTGTAAATTGTATTCACTTCTAGTGAAGTGCAGGTAGAAGATTCCTAATACCATTTACAGTGTAAACCTGCCTGTCAGTCCATACTCTAAAGATTTGAGGTCACACCTGGCATAAGTTGCCAAGTGCTACGTGGGTTAAGACTTGTCTAGTTTAGCATGCAGAACTCTGTTCTCTGCACCTCTACACCTGCAATGGTCATCCTAGCTGGACTCCTTGGAAGTAAGAGAGGGGAACAGATGCTTTCAAGGGCATCATTTGTCTGATCTAGTTTACATATTTGCTTTTGGACAAGTTGAGCTGAGCCACAGAAGGCTTATTTCCTTCTTTGATGTTTTTGAAGGAATACAGGTGAGAAATATATCGAGCATTTGGTATGATGAATCCTTCTCTGGAAGAGTGAGAGGTGTTGCTGAGTATCATGCTCAGTTGCCTGCAGTTCAATCCCATTTTCCCTTTCTAACAATAATTTTAAAACTAATCAAGCCTGCTTTTATATTTTTTTCCACTTTATATTTTCCATCTGTGTGCTTACAAATATACTAAAGTAGTGATATGAAGATTCTTTGTCCAAAGAACATATATGTATTCTCTAGCTCATAGAAAGTGAACTTCATTTGTAATATTTCAATAATTCATGAATTTGTGTCTCTCCATTATTTTAGCCCATTATATTTCTATGCATGAACTGACTTAGAAGAGAAGGTCGTTTATCAGGTTTCATCTTAAATGTCATACACGAGCCAGTGATTTTCTGTCATGCTTATTGAGTGGAGCAGCTATTTTTGTATGTACCCCTTATGCATTTTTACATCTATTCAGTGCTTCATAGACTTGAAATTTCCTTTAAGATCCAGAGATTCCTAAGGGGAAAGTAGAGGATTCGGCAGATGGAAAAACACCCATTTCTTAGTGCACAGTTAAGAGCAATAGATAATGGTGCTTGGCATTTTAAAAATCTCCCCATTTTTTCCAGGAGATTGGCATATGTCTTCCTTCCTCCTTTTCAATGTGCAACAGGACAGAGTTTAAAAGTATATGGAGTTCATGGGAATACCAAAAGTAATAGCATGCCATGCTTTGCTTAGTTGGTTAATCTGAGTTGAATATTATTGGATATTTATCTGTACTTTTCCGCTTGATAAGGTCCCTCAGTGTAGATGTTGTGATAATGAGCAAAATTAATTTACAGTTACAGAAAGTCCAAGGAACCTGTAGCACAACTGACATCCCATTCACTTTTTAATCCTTATGTTTTCAACATCATATTCAAAGATTCATTAGTTTGTTCCTTCCTGTTGCATCCTGTAAACTTTTTTCCATCTATTTTTTTTTAAACCTGGAAGCTTTCCTAGACCTAACTTGCACTGTGACCCCAGACCTTTGTCCTGGTACAACTGGAAGAGCTGTTTTCTGGAGTTTAGGGGATGGGAGGCGGAAGAGGAGTGCCTTTACAGTATGTTTTTATGATACGTGAGTCAAATTAACATCTTATTGCTGACAAATGTAGGATATCTGTCTCTTGTCTGTGGTTTTCTTTTTCCCACCTTAGCATGTAATCCCATATTCTTCATCATGCTGCCTCTGGCATTCAATCAGGAAAGAGCAGATTGGCTTCACTAATCAGCACAATGCCGCTGTTCTGTGTTTAACTGTTTTGTGTATTTTTCCATTCAGCAGGCAATGGAATATATTGTATTTTGACTTGCAGTAATTGCTTGCTGATAAATCTGTCCTATAACACATCAAAATAAAAATTCTTTGTCTTGTTCTTTGAGGTTAAATTATATTCTTATTTAATACAGGGTGTTGTGGTAAGGTTATCTCAACTATGGTTCTTCCTTCTGTAAAAGATATCTTGGATCATGCTGCTGTCCTACTAAACTGGTATGAACCTCCTTACTGAAGATTACTTGGTTCAAAGTCAGGTTTCCAAACGAGGTAGATGTACACAATTGTTCCATCAGCCTTTCCCCCCATAAGTAGCTCTGTCTTTGTTTCAGTAAGATCAGATGCCGTATTTTTGTTCATCTGCACACTCAGCTCTATTCTGTGAATTATTGCTTTTTCACTTCTCTCACTGGTACCTGCCCATGATCTTGTRAGTTGCATCCTCTGTTACCTTTCAGATTTCAACCTCCATTTTTGCTATTTTTTTGAAAAGCTGCTCCTTCTCATGTTCTGTGCTTATCCGCTATTTTTCCAGTAACCAGAAACTTTTTATTTTGTAACTTTGCTGCATTTATTTTATTTTTCCGGTTTTATTTCTATGCCTTTCCCTTTATTTTATGTTTTAATTGTTGGACATAATTCATCTGTAATATCAGACAAGAAGCCAGAGATTATTAGTATAAATGCATCAAATGAGCCATTATTATTATTATGATGTGACAAGTAATCAACTTGACACGATATATTCCGGATCTAAAGTCTGAGTGGTTTGATGAAGAAAGCTGCAATTATGTGGTTTATGTTTACTTTAATTATCCCTATTTGATAGCTACAGACTATATTTCTTGCTGCAGTGTGGAGGCAAAATGATTGCAAATGCTTGCTGCGAAGTGCACCACTGGGAGTATGGCTGGAGTTTAATTTTAAGACCTGGTACTTAGGCATATAGACTAGGCTAGAAGAATTTACTGTTCAGTTAAATGTACATTCTAAGTGTATGTAGAGTGTGATTTAACATTTTGATCTTGTTTTGAGGTAGCCATCTAAGTAACTCTGAGGTGGCCAGTAAGTAACTTTGTGGAAGTGTCCAGTAGAGTTAGGATGCAGCTCAGAGACCGGAATGAGTTTTAATTGCAGAAACACAGATTCTAGATTTATTACTTTTGGGGAAAAGGGGTAGTAATTTTGGACTTCATTGTGTAAATTAAAGCCCTGTCTGTACAGTGAACTAATTTTTTAACAAATTCAATTCAAAATAATATTTAATGAGCTAGAAAGAAATTGCAAGGCAGCTAGCTGAGGTTAAGGAAAAGTTAAAGTATCATGAATGAAAACTAAAATTATTCATTTCTATGGCTCTGTAGAGCTGGATATCTAAGATCTAATTCTTATTCATCTTTGTGCCAAATAAACTGTGGAGTAGCGATAAATTAACTTGCCTTCCGAAGATACAAGAGTCTGCTGTGGTATTATGAGAAACTGTGAATTATTTGGCAGCATTAACATTTGTTCAGTAGGAGTAAGGGGACCAGAATCCTTTATGATTTGGGTCATCCGAGGTATATTTCCATGAGTCACTGTTTTAGAAACGATTCTTTATATCTTTTTTTAATTGCTAGAAGGAACTACTGCTCTGTGTAACTCTGGTGGTGTCTGCTTCAAAGTGGAGAAAAGTACTTGAAGTGTTGAGCATCTCCATCTTGACTATCAAGATGAATCTAGTGAGTTACTATCCTTGCTCTTTTATTTGTGTATTTAAAATTTGCCTCTTTCTGTGTTGCACTTATCAAGCTTCAGCTTTTATGTGACATTCTTTTGTCTGCTAGGTTTAAGATCCTTTCTTACACATTTTGTTCTACCTGTTAATGCAAGCATGTTATAATTAATTTGCAGTTGGTATATTCTTCCGTAAGCTAAAAACACTGATTGTAGGAAGCGTTATCCAATACTTCATGTGTAAGGTAATTTTTTTTATAACCAGTATAAAAGAATGCTAACATTCATACAGTCTCTTTCACATCTGTTTGGGTTGGAAGGGACCTTAAGGTTCATTCAGTTCCAACCTTCCTGCAATAAGCAGGGACACCTTCCACTAGACCAGATTGCTCAAAGCCATGTCCAGCCTGACCTTGAACACTTCCAGAGATGGAACATTCACAACTTCTCTGGACAACTTGTTCCATTGCTTCACTACCCTCACAGTGAAGAATTTCATCCTAATACCTAATCTAAATCTGTCTTGTTTTACTTGAAAACCATTACCCCTTGTTCTATCATTCCAGGCCCTTGAAAAAAGTCCCTCAACAGCTTTCTTGTAAGCCCCT
Organism: Amblyornis subalaris; assembly: GCA_018881555.1. Lineage (NCBI taxonomy): Eukaryota > Metazoa > Chordata > Aves > Passeriformes > Ptilonorhynchidae > Amblyornis > Amblyornis subalaris. The sequence continues at coordinate 620,180 of JACAXG010000022.1, forward strand.
TTTAGGTAGTGGAGGGTGCTATAATAGCTCTCTTTTCCTATCCATCAAGAGGAAAGTAGTTTAAATTGTGCTTACAATGGTGCTGGGCTTAGAAGTACACATTAAAACTTGGGAAGGGATCTTGGAGTCATTGTCAAGAGATTTCTGAAACCATGAACTCGGTATCCGCTGGCAACAAAAAGGACAATGAAATTGTCAGAAAGCAAGACAAAGGGCATCATTTTGCTGCCATATAAAACTTGGCTTTTTATGGTTTTAAGTGTTGGTGCAGTTCTGGTCTCTATTTTGACAAGGATGTACTGGGGTGAGAGAGAGTATGTGGAGAAAAACAAGTGTTCTTCGTCTTCAGCCCACATTCAGCTCTGGGGGATTCACTTTCTTATTAACATGCTGGTAAATAAATCTGTCTTTAAACATCATTCCTTGGCAAAAAAAAGAAAAAGTTAAATCTGATAGTTTGGTACAAAAATAAATAATACAGTAGCCATTTTTCCGTATTGCTCTTACAATTTTTATTGGCAATAATAAGAGGAGTAAGAAGATAACTTATTATTTTCATTTACTTTTGCATTCTGTGCATAGTTGTTGTGTTGTTTTTTTTTTTCTTCAGTAGGTGGTTGAACCCCAAGGAAAAGAACAGCTTAGTTATTAAGTGGTCTGTGTATGCATAGCTTTGAGTGCTCTGCTCTTGCAAAGAGAGCGCTGGAGTGACAATTGCTCACAATAAAAATAAACACACAAATTATTGTGAGCAATTGTTTTAGCTCAAATAACTGTCATTCTATATAACATAAAATTACAGGGGGTAAGCACAATAGAAATAATTGCTATGATTAAATACGAACAGAGTGCTTGATAGCAAAATATAAAGCAAGAATATAGTATTACTGATTTGATTACCAAAGTGCAGGGTAACATTTTAAATTCACCAAAGATGATCAATCTTCAACTTCCTTGTGACAAAGGACTGCGTATAATAAATAGCAAAATAGGTTTTCTCAAAAGGATCCTGGCTCCTGTGGCTCTTGATTTTGTGACTTAAATCTAGAAGCAAACCTAGTAGCATTCATAGAGCAAGTTCAAGGTCGATTCTCAGTGCTGAGTATTGCCCATCTCACTTGCCAGCATATGGAACATAATAACAAGTTACATCCTTAGACAGGCAAAGTTATGTTTCTGCTTGTTATTGAGGGTTCTTTCTTAGTTAAAAGGGAACAGGGAGAAGTTATGGCTAACTTTTTTGTAACTCATTTATTCAGCTGTGTCACTCTGTCACTTGGAAGAGCTACTTTGCAAATGAAGATTCTAGAAAAACTGGTATGGTGATTTTCAGAATAGTTCATCTAAGGCTGGTTTTCTGTATGTTGTGTTAGCAAACACTAGAAATGCTGAACCTCCCTTGAAGCTTTAGAGAAAACTGGAGAAAGAGTTTTGATGTAGGATATCATTAATATTTGCTGTTCTGTGTTTTGAAATTGCTTAGCATTTCCATAAAGCTGCCTGCTGGTTTATGTACAGCTATAAAGTTATCCCACAAGCTGAGAATCAAAATAATTTTCTCTAATAATATCACAGCGAAAAAAATTGCAAAATGCATTATGCAACAAAATGAACTATTATGTATATTCAGATATATGTCTGTGTATTTCTTATGCAGACCACAAAACTTTAGAGAGAAAAAATTTRTGAAGCAGACCCTAACCACTATGGTATAAAGTCAGGTTCATTGACTCTCACACAGCAGTAGAGGGTAGGTGAGCATTCCTTCTACTATAGGCTATAATGTATGGAGGAAGACTAGAAATCACCAAAATAATGGCTGGGATCAAAAACATGCATAATAGGTAAAATCCTAGTTAGCCTTTTTCCCTGATTGTGGTAAGTTGCATAGCAGCACCAAGGCACTTTCTGGATTTCTCTTCCAGTAAATGTGTTTCTCCTACCTTCAGACCACTTCTCTGTTACCTGTTTAAAATATCTGTTGTATTTATACTAATATATTCAAGAAAACCACTTGCTGGGATACCTATAGCAGTATTTTTTTCTGATGCTGGAGAACTTCGATACTGCATGTACTAATATACATATGTGTATGTATAAAAGAGAAAAAAAATGGTTATTGGAAGTAAAGATGGCTAACATATTTGGAGTTGTGAAAAAAACCCCCATGTAATTTCAGTTTCATCATTGTCATCTAAAGGAATATGCATAGCTTTTCCTTCTTTCAACCACAGACAATTTATCATACCTCTCTCTTTCCACAAATTTGTTGTAAAATCGTACACCAATAATGGATATTGGGCAGTGGATATTGGAAAGGATATTAAAAGTTAAAGAAAAAATTGTCAATAGTAAAATACTGGCACAAATAAGTTAATATTGTATATTAATAACTGAGAGGGTTGTGCCTTCTAAAAGATGCGGCCAGAGTTGGTAGGTATATTAAGCTGGAAAGTATGATGAAGAGTAAAGTATGTACATTATAAATGGTAATTAATGTATGAATGAACTGTATGTTTTCTGCACAGAGAAGAAAATACATATCCCTGTTAATAAAGACCCTTGGTCTCAATAGAAAACAAAAAGAACAGTCAAGGAAACACATGGTTAAGTAACTACCCAACAGCTGTTCATCAAAGACTGGAATTTCTCTGTGTACCATTAGCTTAGTCAGTTCATTGAGAAATTCCCAGCTATTGGGCATGTAGATGATGCAGGAAATACTTTGAGGAAAATGGGTTGAGAAGTGTATGTTCTGTTTCTTTATTCTTCACAGTTCAGAGTGCAGCTCTGCTGCATGCCACTGGCTGGTGACAGAGCTTCTGCAAAGGTGATGTATGAGGTTAAAGTGAAATTCTAAAATTTACTTTAAAAATCTGCAAGTGACAGTCCTGATACTTACGCTTATGGGCAGAGTCCATAAAATGCATCCCTTGTTTGTGGCAATTCCTTGGTTGAATCAGGAAAGTCCTCATACTGTGTTTCTCATGGATGCACTTCAGGTAACTCTGAAATTAGAGGACCTTGAAGAGACTTTATAGAAACTGGTGGTTGATAGTATTACCAAAGAGGGATAGTGCATATTTTGGAGAGCTGGATAATGCACATGAGATGTCAGTAATTGCTTCAAGAATCACTTCACTCTTCTTTGCCTGTGAAAGAGTAAATCCTGCATGGGGATACTGAACATTAGGAAAGTATTACCTGGGTTTTGGTGCAATTCACTGGATCACAGGAAATTATAAGAATTATCTATTGCTGGGGGTTTTTGCATAAAAACACCTGCTTTAAAAAAGCTTTTATACTTTTGTTGTCCTCTCTTTGGAACTCGTGCTGTGATCTCCAGTATTGCCTGGGCAATTTAGTATTTCAACTGGCTATTTGCATGTGTTGAGAGGGCTTTGGAGAGATTATGCTTGTATGTCCTTTCAAGGTCTCTTTTATTACTTTTATTTCTTTATTACTTTTATTTCTTTTGCCTTTTTCCCATCGCAAAGTTCATTTGTTTGAAATCCCTACACTGTGCAGCAGTATTAAATATTTAATTTCTTTCATGTGCATAGAACCATGGAAAATTGGAGTTTCACATAAGTGGAATAGTTTCCTAAGGTAAAATTTCAGTTTCCTAATATAAAAATTCARTGTTTTTGAAAATGCTCTATCACGAATACTGTTAAAATAAAAAAAAGCATAGGAAAAAGTAATTTTGAAGGAGAAAGACTTTTAATATTTACAAGTGTTTCACTTGCAGAAGTATTGACTGAATTATTGCTAATAATAGTGCATTTTGAGAGCATAAGAATTTATAAAACCAGACATAATTTCGAACTTTTTTGCTTTTTTCCATTTTGATAGAAGTCCTTCTGTGTTGATTTACTCTTGCATTGGGGTACTTTTGAGCATGGGGTACTGTTTAAATTTTGAAGCCAGGAATTGATTAGAGTGTTCAAGCTTTTGTTTATAGACAAATGTGAACTTTTTGAGGTTGATAATTTCACTGTCTAGTTAGTTACTTTTTGAACCCTAAAGTTGCACTAGAATCTTGGGACTTGTTAAAAGTGAAAGACCAGTGAGTTACTTAAAATGTAATTTAGTTTGTCCTTAAATTGATCTAGTATGTACAATGAAGTAATTTACTACAGCTCATAATTTAGAATTGAGTTTCTTAAATGGCAGCTTTTTTAAATAACAAAACCGGGCAATTAAGTATATAATTGTAGTTCCATTAATTTCATAATTCCATAGCCTTTCAGAAGGTTACAATTTGGTTTTCATCACAGCTTTTTTAATCAGTGTAGAGCTGTAATGGTGCAAACTATGACGCAAAGGAGCAAGATACTATTTACTCTCCAGTGGTGGGTGCTGGTATTGGCTGCAGCACCACTGCAGAGAGCTGCAGAGTAGGTGATGTATTTGCCTGACCTCCAACTCAGTGAGGAGAGATGAAGGCAAAGCTTAAAACAGTCCATTGGGGATTTGGGAGTTTCTGGAGCTCATGTGGGAAAGGCACGTTTTGCAAGGAAGGGTTACACGCGGAGAAGTAGGGCCAAACAGCTGAATGGCAGGAGAAAGATCGTATCATCATTTTTGACTGGAAACCTCTTGCCTCCAGGAATATGAGAGTGCTGATGGTGCTGGAAATCTTTCTTTCTGATCCCAATGAACTTCCAGTCAACAACATTCACACAGATGGAGAGACTAAAGCAGTTTAATATAGCTGTTAGTATTTTATGTGCTAAGCTGGTCAATGCATGCACTAATTATCTCAGATGGATTTTGCTTCTTTCTTCACAGGTTCAAATCTTTCATTCTGAAAAAAAAAGATTTTTTGTTTGCTTCTACATTCCAAATTTTAATTGCATTGTCTGCTGTGTTTATTTGGAAATTAAGAGACAAATTGCACAATCTGCTTCAATGTTGTACTTAAGCTTTTGGGAACAAACAAATTTGGACCTTTAATTTTGCAACTGGATATCTCATTTGAAAGTGTAGCATTCAAGGTCTGAGCTTTCCCCAAGTGGGACACAAATACTSTACAGTAGTGTAAATGATGATTAAACTTCTGTGATTGCTTGCTCTTTTCCAATAACTTGTTTTACAGATACAGGCAATAGCTTGTTATCCTTCTAAGAGGCAGCAGAGGATTCAAATTCAAGCAAAACTTTTCCTTTTAACAAGCATTTGAGTTGATTTTTCAATTGTTCGTGTTGGGGATGTGATTGGATTTCCTTTCCAAAGCATATAATGCAGAGGCTTTCCACTGTCAAAGCCAGCAAGTCCCATCCATTCCAGATTTTTCATAGAGTATGTATGTATGTATGTATGTATGTATGTATGTATGATGGTTTTCAGCTTGGATTTCGAAGTGTCAAATGCTGCGGTAGTGTTGTACTAAAGACACCCCATATACTTATAGGGAGTGACTCCCAACCTTTATGGTCCTCCACAGCATTGTTTGCATCTCCATATTTTTAGTGCAGGGATTTGCTCTTTCCTGAAGTTTGTGTTTAAGTGGTTTGGTACTCCTACAATCTAGGACATGGGAGAATATTTTTTTAAAATTATAATAAGATCAATCTTTTGAAAAAAGTATATTTCAATATAAAATGCAGTGTCCTGTTAAAGGCAGTGCCTTCACAGTACAGAAATGAAGGCAGAGACCCCAGTTAAAACCAGGCTAACACTGTGCAGTGCTGGCAGTGGCAGACTTGCTGCAACATGTGAATTAAGTCTAGTTTAATCACCCTCCTATATAATCAGGTAGTAATTCTGTCTTACAGATCAAATTGCAATTATGTCTCCATTTCCGTTTCATTCCAGTGACCTTCATGTATGAAAAAGCTGAAAACTATAATGTAATTGTAGGGATTTTCTGTTCTATAAATGCTAATGCTTATCAATATGTATTAAAAAAACCCTTAAGTAACTGAAAATTTTAATTAGTTGTTTAGTAAGAAGAAAAAACATCTTCCTAGCCGTTGACCCGATCCAAAGCCAGTGAACTGAGTGAAGTGTTTGGACTGAGCCTTCATGTGTGTGTTTTATAGATCCTGAAGCAAAAGATGGGTGAACAAGTCTGGGATCTGTAGCAGTTTCCTGCAAAGGAATGGGAAAAGATGAATCCTTGTTTTAGAGAAGTGAAAGATACTCATTGTTACGAAGGGACAAGAGACATAGTGTATGTAAGATGGTGTGTCAGAAAGAAAAATACTTCACTGCTACGAGTGCAGGTGTGGAAGTGGACTAGTACAAGTGGCAAAATGCTGTTGACTSGTATTAAATTATCTGATGTTTTTTTCTGAAACTGGCAGTATTTTAACTTTGTTAAAGAAACATACAGTGTATTAAGACTGAAGTTCTATGATCAACATATGCTTTATTGTGATACAATAACAGAGCACATAAGAATACATATGTTTGGCTAAAATCTCAGTTACAACTTATTCCTAAACTTGTTGTTTGGGGGGTTTCTTTACACTCAGAATTTTGCTATGGGCTAAGACAGAACACATTACACAGATGCAAGGTTTTATTAATTAAGCCTAATATTATATGAGTATAATTCAAATACAATGCAGTTGTTACTTGTCCAGTTATAATGACACTAACACTCATAGCCTAAGTTAATTATGATAGAAAAGCTATATGCAATGTGAAATAGCTGTACACAATGGAGGGTTGCTCAGTGGGTACACATGTTTACTACATTGTTAGCATGTACTGTAGTCACAGAACTAAGCTAGAACAAGTTAGGCAAAAGTCAGTTTGACTGTTTGATGGCTAGAGAATTGTTCTCACAATTAAAATGAGTTAAAATCAGCTCAGGCTAATACAGGTCCAGACAAATTCAGAGACCGTGCACTTTAGGAATGTACAAAGCCTGTGGAGTTTTTCTGATCGTAGCAAAATAATATTTAATGGCTTACATGTTTAATTAAGTTGTATTTTAGAATATCACTATGGATACTGACAAATTGCATGCAAAACTGTTGGGAAAAAGTTACTTTAAATTTATCAGATATTTTAAAGACTACATACTCTATTTACAACACAATTCTGTACCAACTTTTTGTAGCAACAGAATCTTCTGTTTGCTTGGATGAGAAACCTTCACTTTGTCAGTTCCTGACTTGTAAAATCTTCTCCCATGTCCTCATATTACAGTATGCTCTTGGGATATGATGTATTCATGGAAGAACTGAATATTCCATTCCACTGTTAGAAAACAGATGTTAGTTTTGAGGCTTCATCAACGTTAAATCTCTTTTTTTTTTTTTTTAAATGTGGACAAAGAGTTATTTCTATTTTCCTTGTTCTACATCAACAGCATCTTTCACCCCTGAAATAGCAGTGCTAGTGTGTATGTTTTTGTCTAGTGGAGATGTAAAACATAGTACTTATACTGTCTCCATTGTGCCTTATCTGCTCTGCAGGGGATGGACAGTGAGCTGGTGTTACATATACATACTGGGATAATTAGATGTTCCTTTGTTACCATCTTATGTTCTTGCCACCTACTTGCTTGTCCAAGTGCTCTCAAGAGATATCCTAATCATTAGGTACTTTGAAGTTCTAGAGATTTGGTGTCATTTAGCACATATATGACTCATTGCAAATACTTTGGTTTTGTGTGGTGTTCTTACAGTGCATTTAATCCCCTTTTCCCCTGTTGATAGCTGGAAGGTTCAGGCTCTAGAGAAAAAGGGACACTCTTTGATCATTTACAAAGAATCTCTCTATCAAGATAATTAGACAGAGGGTATCTAGGATAGTATAAAATACAGACTTCTATGTTGTTAATACTGCTGGTATTCAGAGTGTCTGTCTTTGAGAATTGCACGTAATTTACAATCATACAAGCTTAGAAGGTCTTCTAGTTCTTCTAGTGTGGTGCAAAATCCATGATACCATTAAATTGTTTCACTCTGTTTATTTTATAAGTATACAAAAATCAGATTAGTGAAAACATGCAGTCCCTTAAACCTCTATTAGCTATAATGTTACACTGAAAAAGGTAAATGCTTTTATTACCAATTTCATGCAAGTGCTTCTTCAGTTTAGACTTTACAAAGTTAACCTTTGTTCTGTCTTACTGTATGCTCAGTATTGCTATTTAAATTACTCGTGTTCTTCTAATCTGTCTGTGCAACTATATGTACTTTATGTGGCCTAATTATTTTTATTCTAAGCTGATATGGGTTTCTTTTGCTTTTGAAAAATAGTGAACTTTTAAGTTGTTCATGTATCTATATGTGTACACAGGCATTATTTCCAACAACAACAACAAAAATAGAAAAATCCAGAAAAAATAAGATATAAAGCACCTGTATATAAGGAGTTCCATTATACAAGTAAACAACAAAATAATCTTTGAAAACATAAAAGCAGATCTAGAGTCATAGAACAGTAGAGGTAGGAAGGCACCAGAGTAGCTTGTCAGCCCTGTCCTGCTCAGGGCCGCTGAGAGCCAGCTGCTCTGGGCTGTGTCCAGGTGGATTTTGAATACCTCCAAGGCTGGAGACTACACAGCTCCCCTAGTTCTGGTGTTGCCCACTCTCACAGTGATGATGGTCTTTCACACGTTCAGAAAGAAATTCTTGTATTTCAGTTTGTGCGTACTGCCTCTTGTCCTCTGGGCAGCACTGTGAAGATTCTGACTCATTCTTTGCTGCCTTGCATCAGGTGTATTTACACACTGACAAACGCTCCCTGAGAGAGCTCTTCTCCAGGCTAAACACTCCCTGCTCTCTCAGCCTCTCCTCTCATGAATAATGCTCAGTCCTTGAGTCATCTTTGTGACTCTTTTTCAAATGTGCACCAGTGTGTTCGTGAGCTATGCAGATGTACATCTTTTGGGTCAAAAATACAATTTTAAAATGCATTTATGTGTTTTAAGAGCAAGCTTTCTTTAGATCTCACTTCTACTTGTTCTTAAAGATAATTCAGCACTTTGAGAATTCAGCCTAACACTTGGAGACATTTGAAATGAAGAAGGGGTCAGAAGGGAAATATGAGATTTCGTTGAAAAAGGAGTACATTTTTAAATCCCAGTACTTCCTGTATAAGATTATTAGCCACAACTCAGTGGAACAATTGACAGATATCTTGACATGTAAGACCTTAAGACACCTTTATTTGTAAAAGAGGTGTAGGAGACAAGGTAGCCAGTTCCTTAAAACTCCTCATATAAACATAAAAGTTTTTTATATTTATGGCCAGCCAAATAGTAAGGTGTATACGGTAGAATGTGTCTAAATTATAAATTCTCCTTTTATTTATTTTTTTTATTGCCCAGATTTATAAGATGACAGCATTTTAAGGAATGAAAGCCTACAATTAATATAGCCTAGGTCTAGACATTTATCTCATTTTCTGAAGTGCTGAGCCACCCAACAAATGTAACTGAAGAAAAGTGGCGATTGCTTGGTGATTGACATTTCTGACATCCGGTAGATGTTTGAATATTGTTTTTACAGTTTAGTTCCTGATACCTGTCAGAGAGGAACATGACTGTTATTAGTGTGAGATTATTCAACAAATTTGAAGCATCCAGCCGTAGCTAACAAGAGGGATTTAATCCTTCAGCTTTGCAGTCATTTGGAAATGTTTTCAAAATCAAAACATGCACTGAACAGCAGAGGTGATAAAAGAATTTAGCTCTCACAGAGTGGTTGCAGGTGTTGGACTCATGTCTATCATGCTGTACAAGTGCTTGTAGTTTCTGAGTAGTTCCTGCTAATGAAGAGTGTGTACACACTGTTTGTACCTTCCTGTGCCATTAAACAAGATCTGGAACTACATTGCACTGGTCTGCTCTAGGCTGTTCTCTCTGTTTCTCCCATCCTCTTAAAGAGGGTAAATCTTTCCCCGTTCCATAGCATTTTTTTCTGTTAACTGCTGGTTCCTGTTGCCTTGAGACCTACATAGGCAAAAATGAGTTCTAGAACTGAATCCATTAGTTCCTGTTTATGTAGGCAGTAGGAATGCTGTTGCAATATTTTACTACCAAAAAAAGTTACAGCTTCCTGATGAGTTGCTTGTTATGACTTAGAAAAGACTCAAAATTGCATACATAAAAACTTTTTAAAATTTGCTGTTTCGGTGTGTTAGAACTCCATAACATTTTAGCTTAATTTTTTCTGAGTCACACAGATCTTAAATCACAAGACCAGACTCATTCAGTTCAACATTAGACACTTACCTATTATGCTAAAATCAGGAGCATCACTGCCATCAGCATCCTTTGGAGGGGATTAATGCAATTTCAAATCCTAGAGGAGCTCACTTCTGCTTTGAGGGCTGTGATCTCTCACTCAGGCAAAGTAGTGGTTGCAGCACAAAGTTCAGGGAACAAGATAATAATCATAATCATAATAGTAATAAGTGAAATATGTGACTGCAGACAGAAAAATACACAAACACTTCATTTTAAAAATACATCTAAAACATTCTCAAGGTTGTTTTGTCTACATAAGCATGTTTCATGAAATATCTGATAATGAAGGAGATATTATGTATAGGTGCTTCTTCTGAGTGATTCAGTCTTCCAAATCCAGCCTACTTAAACTTGGTACAGGAATGTACTCTCAGGTATGTGAAAACTCCTTTCACTTTATTCTTATCCTGTAACTAGATCTAAATGTGGTCTACTTCTCATTGCATGAAGAGTCAGTTCTGCTATTTTCTCTTTTCTGGTAAAGAGTTTGCATTTTAATTCTTTTAACAATTACTAGGTTTTGTCAGATGGTCCTGACAAACGAGAGGATAGTTCGTCTTTTTAAAATGGTAAGTGCTGAAGTGCCTCAGTCACAGATTACTGAGTTCTCTCTACTTCTGCAATACTGTGATGAAATTACATTACAATTACAATTTTCCAAAGGCAATTCCAATGCGGGAAATCGATGCTGGTGCTTCATATGCATTATGATTGTAGACCACCTGGCAAACATGAGTTAGGTAAACATCACTTGTAAAATAGATAAAGCATTTGTAAAATACTGTTGGGTTTGCAAGTTAACCTGCTCTCAGAAATTAGCCCCAATAACTTTCTTTACGCCAAAATAATTTACGATACGTTTAATAGTTAGGAGAACAAACCTTGACACAAAAATCAAAGTATGGTGATGGTTTACACCTGATTGCTCAGTTTGTAGGAACACAAAGAGGAGAAGAAACTGTAGAGGCGAGGTGTCCCATAGTGTGCTGGAGCAGAGCTGTATTGTGAGTTTCAGAAGCAGAATGGATTATCAGGAGGAATTCTCTGGGGAGAGATTTTCAGCAATTCTATGAAGTTGTTCATTTCAAACCCTTGGTCTCTAAATGGTTTTGTAGTATTTCATATTGTGATTTTTTTTTTTTAATGTCATGACAGCATTCATTGGCGTCACTTATGCCATACACAAGTTGGAAATGACTTTTCTTATTAGAGAGTATTTGTGAGATGTTTAATTGCACTCAAGTTAGAAATTACTATGCTGCAAGAAACATACTATGTACATAAGAGCTATAGCATCATTGCTGCATTTTTTAATTCAGGCTTCTTTAACCGATAAATGAAACTGAAAATCTTCCCCGGGAATTTCTTACTGATAATCAATCATGATTTTTAAGCTTATCTGCTTTAGCTGATGGAGGACACCTGTGACATTGAAGTAATCATGGACAGATCTTCTTTCCTGCGTAAAAAGAAATATCCACAAATGAAGTAAAATTAAAAAAACTAAGTAATATTCATACCTTATCCTGTTCCAAAGGAGCTAAAAAACTGAGTCTGTGAAATTCTGTGACTTTGTAGATGAAATGAGCAAATAAAGGGATGAAAGAGAAACAGATGATATGTATCTACACCAGTCTTTGCTAATTATAATGCTTTTGAAAGCAGAGACATTTCTTGGGTTGCTTTTGCAGAAAAAATCATAAACAGAAATAGATTTAGTATGCTTTCTATCCAGCACATTCCTATTGAGAGAAAACTCCAGAACTGTGACATCCTGAGGGAACAAAKGTGTATCATTTGTATATTAATTATCACTGCACTGATTTAAATTGCGGTCTTTGGGAGGCTTCCATTTACACTGGAAAATGTGGTGGAAACTTCGTTCTTCTTAGATCAGAAGGAAATCCATGATTGCCCTTAGCACTGGCTTCTCAAGGTACTCATGGGAGGCAAAACCTAGTGCAAATACCTGCTGGACCTGTGGAGGACTGAACTTTCTAAGGTTGATGAGGAAGTCATTTAAAGCTAGTAAGTAGTGTGATGATGGAACCTGTCAGTATAGATGCTTACTTAAGTTGGAAGTGGGGTATGGGATTTTAAAGTTTTTTTGAAATAACGAGGGAAAATGAAAAATATGCTAAACATAAGCGTTTTACATTTTAATCAAATCCTGCATCTAGAAAATGAACATTTACCAAAATGCTCTCAAGTAAAACTTAGGAATAATGATTTTTCTTGTTAGTGTTGTTTCCAGCCTTTTTTTCCGTTGTTTAAATACATTTGTGTCGATATGATAGCGTGAATGCTGAAAAATTGCATGGATTTCTACCTGGAAAAGTTGCCATTATTTTAAAAAAGTCAAGCATATTCAATATGCAGCATGCAGTTTCGTATTCAAGATTGGTCTCGAATTGTGTTATTCTGTATTCCTTAGTTTTGCTATGAAGCTTTGGCATCAGGAAATCTTGAAATTAGAGTTTCCTGTTCAGTCTTGATCCTTTCTGTTATCTAAAGAGCAAATTATATTCTATATATACAAATATATACATTGCCTACTCTTCTGGTTGTCAAAAGATTTGTGAAAAGCATTTATATTAAAGATTTAAAGTAAGAGCTCGCACTGTCACAAACAGACCACTAGGGCAGTGAATGCCACTAGTTTGTCCATATTATGCTTTTCAGACCAGGCCCTTAAACATGTACCTATACAATAAGAATGCAGAATATATTCCTTGCTTTATTTTGAACCTCTGCAGTTTAGAGTCCCTTCATCTGTCCCTGGTACAGCTAACATAGGAAGGGGGTTTGTCTTCCTATAAAAGTATTTCACATTTACTGAAATATCTTTCATTGAATGAGATTGATACCTTAATCCAAATGGAAATCATGAAAGTCTGTTGGAGTAAGAAGCAATATTCTTTCATTTTAAGCAAATGCTTATGAGCCAAAATAAATAGGCTTATCAAGCTTTCTTTTTCATTTCCTGCCCAATTCTGTCTGGCTTTTAGTCATCGAATTTTTGAAATATCATCCTCCACAAAATCTAACTGTATTTCTACATATTCTTTTCTCCCAGTGCAGACTAATCAGATCACTTTTCATAATGTTCTCATCACCTGTCTGATCTGCATGTTAATTAACTCTGTTGTTTGAATGTTCACCATCTCTACTTCAGCATTCAGGTTTTGACTTCACTACTGCTAAATGAAATGTTGCAGTTCCTTCATTTAGCTACTGTCTTCTTGGCAGCCAAAGATTCAACTCTGTAGAATTGGGAAAATATACCTTAGAATTTGATCTCTATAAGTAGGCCAAATATAAAAATTTCAAATATTAAACATACTTACTTTTGAGAAAGTTTAGATGTTTATGAGACAATTTTTCTCCTAATGCTTTTCTCTTGCTATCCTTGGATATTGCAAATCTTGGAGGATTTATTTTTGTTCAAGTCACCCTGCTCTGTGTCTGACACTTATGTTAAATGCTGTCATTCAGACACTTGTCTTGAATTATCCTTGTGCTGATACATGTAAGTCATCTTAAATTTCAGTTTATCTATAGGGAGCAATTTAGGACTTGATGAGGTGCCTAAGGGGTAATTAACTTTGACTGTATGAAAACTCCCGTGATGTTCAGATTCACACAGCCTGGTACTTTAGTGCAGTGTGCCAACAAGGTTTATCTCATTAGTTTGTTGTACACAACTGCAGGTGGTCAGGCTGTGAGGAAAGCAGTCAGATTGTTTAGATGCCATAATATACAGATACAATGCTGGGAGATTTAATACTGACTATTTTTGAGGACCTGAGTTGGAAAATTTGGCCACAGTAAATCTGTAGAATAAAATTGTGTTGCACTGATCTCAGTCTTTCGGCACTTCTGTATACATCTGGGTCAACTGTGAAGTTCTTAAAAATCGTAGCATTTGATTTTTAAAATTTAAACGATCCCTTAAAACAATTATCAGTGCAGACTGGTGTGTGTTCTAAGCTTATACTGTACTGCTTTTGATTTTGTCCCATACTTTGGGTTTTTCTGTTAGCAAAACTGAGTGAGGTCAACCATAAATCTACAGGAGAATCTGATAACATGAAACTAGTTAAAATTTAGAGTATTTAGTATCCAGTACCATAAAGTATTTGGTTAATTCCAGAACATCCATAGAGTGTAACGTACATATGTGATTATGAAGGACCATGGCCTCTAAGTTTATTCACATTATTTTTATTTATTCACTTGACATAGGTGAAAGTATTTAATAAGAACAGTTACAAAGCTTTTAGAACTTTCGAATATGAACCTGTCGAGTAAACAAACAGATTGTATCTCATTTTTTAATGTGCAGGAGCATCTCTCTATTGGATGTGTGTGACAGCATTAGGTGTATTGGCAGTTGTGCTTAGGCAAACTTCTTTTAAGGTACAGAGTGGATAGTTACTTGAGTTGAAATTCAATCAGTAATCAGTGGAGGTGCAGAAAAAGCAGGATCAGTCTCATCTCTAAAGTAATTCTCAAACTGATAACTAAATATTGAACTAAATTTTACAAGAAAATTAAGCAAGCTCATTGGGCTTTACATTGATAGCGATTATTCTGGTTTTTTGTCTTTAACACAGTAAAAGCTTGAAAGATGACCAGAACTTCCAGGTTCTGTCCCACTCATTTTACAAAGAGTTACTGTGTCAACACTTAGGATGTAAGAAGTGTGCTTATTTGGAGAGTGTTTGACTGTGAGTGTTCTGCAGCTGCTACATCACACATTGCATGGTTATGGCTCAACTAAGCAGTTCTATGATGTTGATTGCAGCTTGTCCAGCATTGCAGACTGCTCCTTTATACTTAATTGAAGTAGATATTTTCTAAAAGTATGGGTTTCCAGCAACACCTCTAGATTTCAGACGTTTCTACTTTATATGATTTTAAACTGTATTATTATACAGGAAGAGCCTTTCTCTAAATTGAATTTTGTTTTCTCAAATGGAGAAGCGCAATCATTTTGGATCCTTGTCAATATAGTTTCTTAAAGGCTTCATTTTTAGTGTACAATTTTACAGACAGTTGAACAATAATGTAGAGTAGGCTACCTTTTTATTTCTGACACTATATTTTGTTAGACTTGTACTATAAAAACAGTTAGTGTTGAAGTAGGCAGCCTTTTGTGTCCTCATGTGCAACTGCTGCATTTTATAGGTAGCTTTTTTTTTATTACAAATTTTACATGGCAGGGACTTCTACTTGTAAAGGAACTTGTGAAAAATAGCACAATTCTGCATCAATTTTATTATATGATAGGATTAAAAATAAAATTACCTCCTTCTTACAGTCTTTTGGTGTTTCTCTGTTGATATCTATTTACAACAAAATTGTGCTGAAGTTAAAAGTGAGGTTCTTGTTCACTGAAGGAATGAGAAATTTCGTCATTCTCCTTCTCATTTCTTCCTTCGGTGAGGAAGTTAGAGCTCTATGAAATAGAACTGAGAGTATTTTTAGTTGGCATTTAGCACAATGAACTCCTTCCACAGCTTTATTATAGATGTCCAAATATGTATCATCACAGTATCTTACCTTATTACATTTATTATCACTCTGGTATTTTCTTTCCCTGAGAATCATTACTTTTTCTTTTGTTTGAACTCTTTCCATCTCCATTTCTTTTAGTATAGCTAATTCAGGGCTTTCAGAAGAGCATTAGTATGGCAACAACTGAATCAGTTGATGCACTGTTTTCAACTACTCATCCTGATGCAGCTTTGTAACTGTTTGACAGTCAGTACATTGAATTGAAAGTGACAAGCCTGCCAGTAATAAAAGTGGTGTGTGTCGAGATCAAAAAGTGAACTATGTCTCTCCCAGGAAGCCACTTAAACTGCAGTAGGACTACATGATCCAGTGCTCTTGATGGCCTCCCCCTGGGTACACAGAGTTGAATCATAGAATGGATTGTGTTGGAAGGGACCTTAAAGATAACCTAGTTCCAACCTCCTGCCATGGACAGGGACCCCTTCCACTAAACCAGGTTGCTCAAAGCCCCAAAGCCTGGCCTTGACCACTTCCAGGGATAGGGTGTCCACAACGTCTCTGGGCAACCTGAGCTGGTGCCTCACCACCCTCATAGTGAAGAATTTATTCCCAATATCTAATATAAACCCACCCTCATTCAGTTTGAAACCATTACTCCTTGTTCTATCGCTCCATGCCCTTGTGAAAAGTCCCTCTTTAGCTCTCTTGTAAACTCCTTTTAGGTCCTGGAAGGTGCTCTAAGGTTTCCTCAGAGCTTTCTCTTCTCCAGGTTGAACAACCTCAGCTCTCACTACTCTCTCAGCCTTTCCTCATAGGAGAGCTGTTCCATGCTTCTGATTATCTTTGTGGCCCTCCCCTGGACTTGCTCAAACAGGCCCATGTTCTTCTGTCGAGGGCCCCAGAGCTGGATGCAGTGTTCCAGGTGGGGTCTCACCAGAGCAGAGCAGAGGGGCAGAATCCCCTCCCTCACCCTGCTGCCCACACTGCTTTGGATGCAGCCCAGGACACAATTGGCTTTCTGGGCTGCAAATGCACATTGCTGGCTCATGTCCAGCCTCTTATGCACCAGCACCCCCAAGTCCTTCTCGGCAGGCCTGCCCTCAATCTGTTCATTCCCCAGCCTGTGTCAATGCCACGGTTTGCCCCAACCAGGTGCAGTATCTAGCACTTGGTCTTGTTAAACCTCATGAGGTTCCCATGGCCTCGCTTCTCAAGCTTATCCAGGTCCCTGTGGATGGCATCCCATCCTTCAGGAGTGTCAGCTGCACCACTCAGTTTGGTGTCATCTGCAAACTTCCTGAGCACTTGCTCAGTCCCTTTTTCCACGTCCTCCTTGATTAAAGAAAAACATCTTAAACATTGTAGCAAAGATTAGCAAAGCCATTCTGGGGCAAAACCATTTTTGTTGTGTTTAGCAGAGCTAAAGCACATAGCTGAGGAGTAAGTTGTGCTGAACTGATTTTGGTATGGAAGTTAAAGATGAAAACAAAAAAAACTTCAGTTTTCTGATGGAGAGCTTTTGAAGAAAATTGAACTGGCATGAGTAAGGATAAAATCACCATAAAAAAGGTAAGACCAATAAAAGAATAACTGTTTTCTGAAGATAAAGATAACATAGTGGTAATATAATTTACATAACGATCTTTTATTCTTAGTGAGCTGTTAGTGCTGGAGCAGCCAGCTGAAGTGATTGCTTTTAYTATGACCAAAGCTATCCTTTAGGTTTGGTTTTGCATTGTTACTAATTCTCAGTGTATTGCTAGTCCTTGTCCTTTCAGTGGTAGGTTACAGCTCCCATTTCAGAAATTCTTTGAAAATCATTTACTCTTCCTGATCTCTTGCTTTTCAAGCTTAATCCCAGCCTACACAGCCCAGGATAATGTCTAGTCGACAGCGAATTACTAACGTAAAAATTAAGCTGAACTAGTTTCAGGGCAGGGGTGAGTCAGCAAACAGAAAACAAACTTCTGTAAGTGTTGTATAGACAGTGTCTGATGGCCTAGGGAAATGAAGTCTCCCTAACATTTGAAAACCACATTAAATTGCTTCTGTGAGGAACAGGGAATTGGGATTCGGTGATCCTTATGGATCCTTTCCAACTTGACACATTTTGTGATTCTGTAACTCAAAACAGATTTTCACAGAATGTGCCTGTCTATTTGTGGAAGCCACTTTACAGCAGAACAAATGGATCCATTACCCAGGGGATGACTTCTCTGGTTTAGAGCACTAAATAAATAAGCCTACTTTTGTGAACCATCTCATTAAAGAAAACATACATTTCTGATGTTTATATTTATTTCTTTATATATTTCTGCATAGCAGAAAATGAAGTCTGAAGAATTTACTCAATGAAGTCTTGGGAGTTTTAGGCATAAGAACTCTTGTTGTATCTTGTAATCTTTACCCTGTCCCATGGTTGTGTTGCTGAATTGATCTTTATTTCTTAAAAGCATGGGTTAAGAAAAGGCAAGCCCAATTTTCATACTTCTCCCTAATTTCATTGGTATTTAGGACAAATTGTTTTCCCTTTCTTACAAAGTTCTGTCTGTATCTTCAGTGGCATCAATCAGCCTGGAGTGATGTGAGTGTTTGGTCAATTGGTCTTCCCTGTGGCTGTGGCTTAAAAGAAGGGTGGGATAGCCAGTTAATCCCTTTATTGATTTTCTCTTTGCATGCAGGACATTTATGTTGGCAGTAGAGACATGCAGGCTAATTAGTAAGTTGTGAGGTGCAGAACACTGTTCTCTCCTGAGGAGCCAGCTCAGTAAAGATAAACATTTTAGTTAAGGAGTGGTTTAGCTTTGGGGAAAACTAGATACAAAAACATTGATCAAAACTAAGCAGTATTTGCTCAGTGAAATTCCTCTGACTAATTGACGGTGAAGTCTTAAGTACTTAATGGGGAGACCTAGGATCTTACTTAAAATACTTTTCAAAATCATTCAGATACAATTCCAGGTCGTTTTCAGATACACGCTATAAATAAGACCTATCAAGAATGCTACTGAGCAAGAGAATGAATATGATGGGGGAGCAAAATAATTCTATTAGAAGAAGAAACTGAAGATTATTGTCAAATACATTGAAAGTGTTTGTTTCCCTTCAGGAATGTATGTAAAATATGGAGCAAAATGCTAAGAGATGTTGTTACCAGTCAGATTGTTACTGGTCTTTGCAACTTACACATGGATTTCTTTCTCCCTTGGAGTATTGCTTTTTAACTCAAACAAGGAAACAAGATGAAAAGAGAACCCTATCCCAGCTATGGCTTATGGGATTTAATTTCTCTTTGAATCTGCTGTCCTCACAATAAGCTGGTAGAAAAAAATGGTCTAACTAGTTCAACTAACTGATTAGGGAAGTGTTTAAGGCAATGATGAGCACATTTGAATGTTTTAGCCAAAAATGCAGCACATGGAAAGAATTGATTACTGAGGAAGAAGGAAAAAATTCAGCTAAACATCTCCAGGTATGTTTTACGTTTACAAATTGTTGACATTTTGATTTGATTTTCTAGTGGTGGTTTTCTACCTATGAGTAGACCAGCAAGATGCTGTACTGTGGCTCTAGTGAATTCTCTGCTGTGGACTCTGCCCATGTGAAGAATTCAGTGGACAAATGACACATACTTTTATGTTCTATGTGTGTGGCACTCCAGATATCACTCAAATGACAAGGGGCATTTAGGTAGGATTTTATCCAACTTTAAGAGTGACAGGAAGTCACTGATTAYGTTTCTGTAGCAGCACTACTTGTTAAAGAGCAACCCCTGCTTTCCCAGGGGAGGCAGAGGAAGTGCAGGCAGCATCACACAAAACATGTGAGCTCGTGTAAAAATGAGTGAAAACTGTACTTACCCATCTGCATTTGTAGGTTAGCATGAGAGAGCATTTAAAATTCGAATAGCAAAATACCATATTTAATGTGTACTGTGTTGTTATAAATAACAAAAATAATCCTGGAAGAGGTTTTGGGATCCCTTGCAGTCTTCCTGAAAGTGTGGCGTTTGTCTGGCGGTGCTGTGACGCATTCGGCGGTGCACACACACACACACACACACACGTACTTAGTTGAGGCAAAGAGTTTATTCCATGAATCGTCAGGGAAGGAGAGAACACAGAACAATGGAGGGGTCAGGGTTTTATCCCAGGGGCAGTGGGGGCAGAGAGGCAACAGGGACCAATGGGTTGAGGGTCAGGGGGCAGAGAGAAGGCAGGGTAATACAACTTCAACCAATAGGGGTAAACGAGATGAGGAGTGGGGTACAGGAATAAATGGGATGCCGAGTAAGGGAGAACACTCTAGAACTGAACCTTATAAGGGAACAAGGAGTGACAGACTGCTCAGTCACACCTGTGGCTGGCTCCAACACTGCAGCATTCTCTGCTGCAGGCTCAGCCACCTCTATAGTACTGAGTGAAAAAAAAATCAGAAATTGATTGGAAGCCTCTTGAAATTCAGAGGCCTAGCAGGACACTGCTGCTAGTTGGGTTGCAGTTTATTTTCAAAATAATTTCCTAATTTATTGATGAGGAAATATATTTTTCCTCAAGCCTAGATAGATTGCTGTGCAGAGAGCCAAATGTACCGAGTTCTCGTTTCAAGATGCTAGAAGTGATACGTGGGTTACAAGTAAACCTTTTGAAAATTGCAGTGTAGCAAAAGCATTCCTTGAAAATGTTTGAGAGCTTTTTCACTGTATATTGGAAACAATTAGAAATAAATCAAATACTCAGGGCCATCAAAGTATATCTTTTCTGCTGGTTTGCATACCTGCATCCTAGTGCCTCTCTTTCTTTTCAATAAGGGTAAAACATTGCTTTGCTTTCAATTGTCTCTTAAAAAATTACTTCATAGCTGGAATTAGTCACTCCAGGCATTTTCTTTGCTAATGCTTCAAATAAGCATAAAAGCTAAAATATTAATGATGCCTGAGTGTTACTCATGATTTGTGGCTTGATAAGCTGATCTGCACAAAGACTTCCAAATGTCTGCCTTGTTTTTAAAGGAYTGGAGAGAGGTTGCTGAGTGTTAGCAGCTTGGTGTGCCTTCTGAACTGCCATCCGTCAAAATTAGCAATTTTTTAATCTTTATTTTGTTTTGTTTCCTCCACTCTTATCATGTGTAATAGKCAGCAAACTCTTAGTCTCGAGATACCGATAGAACTGGGTGAGAATTAAGTCCTCTGTGGATTGATTATAATGACTGCACCAGCCTGCTGCAGATTTAAGACTTTAAAGATTGCTTGTCGTAATAAAGGCAGCTTTAAAATGTTAGAGCAAAATTAAGAAAAAAATACATCACATATTTAAATTAATTAAATCCTTGCAGTGTTACAGTTTTTGCATTATTGCTTTATTTTATTTTTTTTACGTAGTTTTCCTTCCCCTGCCTTACTGCAATATTGCAATTCACTTTGAAGAGGAAGGTGCTTAAAAATGGCAGTATGACCTGCTTGTATGGATATACTTGCAAAATTTGTACCATAAGGAGGGATGGATAAGACCTTGTCATTTACTCTTTCTCTTCATTGAAGGACTTTCTTTTTTACAGTGTGTTCTTGAGTAATTTGTCTCATCCAAAAAAGAATCGCTTATCTTGAGAGTGTATGAGATACCTTGTGATAACAAAAGGGAGGAATAAAACCTGAAGGTTCCTTAGTACAAAAACTGTTCTTCATTTCATTTGTAATAGATCCTTCAAGGTCTTTAGGAGAGGATCTCACAGACCTGTGCCTAATCTGTCCACATTTGGTGCTATTAAGTACAGAATTTTTCCTGTACCTTTTTGTTTTTCATACAGTATCTGAAGTAGTATTTTTATCGTGAACTATAATCAATATTATATAATGCATGCAAATTACATAAACCACATCCTGTAAAATCAAACAAGTAAAAAATTATTTTGCTAATTAAGTATAATTACCCAGTAAACATACTGAGTAATTCCGTCCATGGGGTAAACACTAAACTTTCATTTAAGCAAATACAAAGCATTACCACCAAGGTATGGATATTTACTCATCGCACTGAGAGCAAAATTTTGACCTGCTGTCTTTTCTGACTATGTTAACAGTCCTCCACAGTTCTCTGTGGTCTTCAGCTGTGCCTAACCTATAAAATACGGGTTTCTGTGATAATCTGATGTTTACATTCAAGACTGATCCAACCATCAGTTTTTGTTTATGCCCAAAAACCAACAGTCAATACTGATCTACATTGTCATAAGCACCTTTTACTTAAATCCAGATCTGCTACAGTTTTTTGTCCTTTTATTTGTGTTGGAAATCCTCTTAGTCCATTCTGATACCATGTGATGATACTGTTCTCCTGTGAGTATTTTCATTGTTCCTTTTTCTTGTTTCTTTCATGACTTTTTTTCCAGAGGGAAACTAATTAAATTCTTGCTCATCTGATTTGTAAACAGCAGTATTATCTCTTCTAATTGAAACAACTTGTGGCAATTTTGTGTTTCACTTGTTTTCTAAATTGATTCTTACACTGACAATGGGTAGATCAATATTCTAACTCCATGGTTATAATCACATCCTTAAATCAATATTTGCCGAGCTCTTGGCAAGGAATAAACTGTTCCCTCAGTTTAGGTTGAGAGTAAAACAGTGTTCCAACATCCAGATCAATGTTTTGGGAATAAAAAACAGTTTAAGATCTTTCCTATACTTACCCCTCAAGGTTAATTTTGTTTAACAAAAGTACTCTAGATTTGAATGTTACATTATAAATAACAGTGTGATCCAGAGCTAACAATGAAGTCATTGCAGGAATTTTTTGGACTTTAAAAAGTTAGGGGCTTGATGAATTTCAAACACATTGGAATTCACATTTTTTTTCTTCTAGTTTACAACTAATTATTTTGATTTTTAGTTAGTTGACAACTAATTACAACTTATTTTTTAGCAATATGGGGACCATGGACAGCAAATGTACATAAAAATTTCCACAGGAATCTTCCAATAAATTTTAATTAACTCAAGTATTTAGATCAAAATATGGAGGTAGTATTACATGCTCTGAAGATTTTTTTTTTTATTCACTTTATTGATGTGGTGGCTGTAATGCCTGCTTGTTAAAAATGGCATTATAATACAGTAATATCTTGCGCTTGGTATTTAGTATTGCCTTTTGTTCTGTGGGAGTTCATACTGCTTTATACAGTATATATACACATAAACATTTCACTATCCACTTAAAAGCATTACCAGAGGTAGAGTTTGGTATGGGAAGAAAACCATCCCTAAATCAGAATGCAAAGCATTTGAGGATAGCCAGAAATAGTGTGTCTGATCACACAACACAAGCTCAGTTCCTTATTTAGAAAAAAATAATTGAAAGGTAATTTTATAGGTGAAAACCCAGTGTTTGGGACACTTGAAGCAGGATTTAAACCTCAGTCCTTCGAGAACATCCAGCTTGAGTTCCCCTATTCCTGTGTAACTGCTGTAAGCACTAGATCATTATTCCTCCTCTCCCATTAAGGTGAAAAGATGATGGTGAGCTCTTTGAAAATTACAGGTAAGAGATAGTATATATTTGTACAGGCTTCTGATATGCAATCAGGCATTTGTGTTGGGTTATTGATTTACTTGGGCCACAAAAAACTAAGAAAGAATGCCTAGGAGGATGACCCCTTCCCATGGCAYGCAGCGGGTGTTCCCAGACATGTGGCAAAGTGTGACCTGTGCAGGAAGCCCCAGCCTGCAGAGCACAGTGCTCCCAGACATGAACTGTGCCTGAATTTCCCTGTGCTGAGCTGTAGGCAAGTTCGCCCATGCGATGAAGCAAGCTGCTCTCTTTGAACTTCATTTTGTGAGGTGAAATACCAACAAATTAAGACTCAAAACATCTGCAGATGTCTGCATTTTTTGATGGATTTGGACTGCAGGCCATAATTCAGTACCTAATCTGCCTAAGCCTGTCAACACAGCGAGCTGAACCTCAACCAGCTACTGCTCGTGATCCTCTCCAGGAAGCCAAGGCACTTGGCAGCTTCTTGTTTCTATATCATCAATCAACACAGCAGGCTTTAACTAGTCTGTGCCTGTGACACCAGCTGTTGCAAAGCATTATTTTGGAAATGCATTGGTCATCCCACTTCAGTGTGATTGTTAGTGATTGTTATCTTTTTAAGGGCATTATTTTTTAATTAACTTTTGATACATTGCAGCAAATTCACAAGTTATGTATGACTATGTCAGTAATAATATAGCATGTGCCATATGCTATAGCTACTAGTCATGCCCAAAACCTCTGCATTTTCACAGCCCAAAATAAGTAGGCCAATTCAGATACTTAAAAATATGAGACTCCAAGCATTTGCTTTTTGTGGAAAACTTTTAACATTGTGTGAAATCAGAGTGTGGCTTCCCATTTGAAAATGGCTAAAATTTCTCTGTGGAATAAAGCATTTTCTTGTAAGGTACTTAGCGCTGCTGCTTCTTAAATAATATGATGTGTAATCTGAAGTTATCAATAAGCAAGAATGAATATATATTTAAGCCATTTTGCATAAGAAGTAAAAATACTGTGAAGTATCACTGTTAAAATATCAAATTTAATCCATCTTTGAATCAAGATTAAAAACTAATGATGTAAATTAATGTTTACTTAAATGTGATGTCAGCCTGCTTTCAGCAGGCTGTGTGCAATGGTACTTGGTGATATAGGGACACTTTTTAGACATTAGTATTGTAGTGAGCACATTATCATTTTCTAGGCTTAAAGAACATAATTTATGTTACCTTAAGTGATCATTTCATGTTTTTATCAGTTACAGGAAGCATTTGCTTTGCCTAGTAGCTGTGGGATTTTTACCACCCTCCAGGTAGAGCACAACCCATTAAGCACTATTCTTTTGTCCAGTGAGGTTTTTTACKCATCTGTTTTCCCTCCATCCAGGCATAAGAATATTTTGGCAGACATTGTCAAAGATCTTTCTAAAGCTGAGGTAAATGACATGTCCTGCTCTCCTCTCATCCATCAATCCAGACATTGTATCAGAGAAGGCTATCAGGATGGTCAGACATGATTTATTCTACATAAATCCATAATTTTCTGTTCCCAGACACCCTTTTCTCCTTCATGTGCCCTGAAATGCGCTCCGAGATGACTTGCTCTGTCATTTTTCCAGGGACCAAAGTAAATCTGACTTGCCTGTATTTCCCTGTATTATTATTTTGGCCTTTCTTGACAACATTTAATTTCCCTCATTACCAGGGATCTCTCCTGAATTCCATGACTTTTCAAAGACCATATAGAGTGGTGTTAAAAGGACATTAGCCAGTTCTCTTCAAGACTTCTGAATGCATTCTTTCATGTTCTGTATGTCCTTATGGTTTGAGTTCTCTCAAATAATCCGTGATTCAATCTTCATCCCCTGGTGGTAATTTTTCTTGTTGAGTTCTTTCACTGATACCAGGGACTGAGGCAAAGGCAGCACTGGAAACCTCAGCCTTTTCTGTGTGTGCTGTCACTAAATCTCACACCCCATCCAGCAGCAGGTTCACACTTTGCCTCTTCAGCCTTTTGGTACCAATGTGGTTGTAAAAGCTTTTCTTATTGCCCATGGCATCCCTTAAATGTCTCTGTTTAGTACAATTTTGCCTTTCTTGAGACCATCTGGACATGTCCATATGATGTTTCTAAATTTCTGTTTTGTAGCATGTCCTCACTTAAATCTCCTCTACAGCGTTTTTTTTAATATAGAGCTCTTTTAGTATAGAGCTCTTTTTTAGTGTAGTCATGAGTTCCCTCATTAAGCAAAGTGGTCTGATACACTTTCTTGTTTAAAAATTTTGCAAATTCATGGGTTCCTGCTGGTGGAAGCTRTAGCACATATAAACAACCCCTCGCTCCCCCAAAACATGGGTTAGAGATTCAGAAGTTTTTTTAAGGTTATTCAGAACAGAATCTCCGTGTTCAGTAGTTCTTTTAATACTTGGGGAGAGGAGGGAGAGTTAACTTAATCTGTTATTTAATAAATTGTTTAGTCCTTAGATGGTGACTAGAGAAGATAATTTACGTGGCATGGTTGTTACAATTTATGGCATACTGATGGATTCTATTACAACCAAAGCATTCCAAAATAACAGGTATTTTTTGTCATCTTAATCATCTGTTTCTTTGATTATCTTTAGTAAAGAAATGTAAAATTTTATTATGAAATAGGAAAATAAGCCTGAAGGATAAAGGTAACTAATTTTTACTATTCCTAAAGGTGTCTTTGGCAATGTTTCTCCTTCATATGTACATATTTATGGAGCAAAGTATATTGGGTTAAGATTAACGCTAAGTATGTTCAATTTCATCTTCACCACATTATTCTCACTTGATGTAGTAATCAAAAGGTATATAATGAGAATTTTATTTTCAAGGGTAATGGCAAGACAAACTTTTTAATATAAAAATTTTAATACAAAATTATTTTAATTTATTTTTGCTTTTGTTATGAGACAACAAAGTAGCAGCCATGTATCGCTGCCTACTTTCCTATGGCATAGCTTGATATACACAGTACATCCAAGTGAAAGATTCAGGAGTATGAAGTGGTGATGGTGATTAGAGGAAAATATGACTTTTCAGCATCACTGGAAGCAGCACAGCTGGCTCTTCAAGGCTTAACCACTCCCCTTGACTCTTTTCTTCACCTTTGCTCGCTGTAGCAAGAACAGTCTTGTCCTTGGATAAACAAACATTATTTTTTGCTTGTGCTGTTGGAAACCTTTCAGCTGTCTCAGAGGCACAGATTATTTTGAGAGACTGAGACAAGGAGGACAAAAGTTCAGTTGCGGACTCATTTCTGGTGGGTCAGTAGAATCAGAAGGAGAGTGACTGCCAGTGGGAAGTGTCAGGACTGTAATGGTCTAGGATCATCCATTTAGAGCTCAGTGTTAATGAGTTTTGCTGCATGCTTTACATTAATTTGTTGAATCCAGCAACATGTAAGAGCTGGTTGCATTATTTCACTGAAATATGTCTAAAAAGATTTGTATCATAAAGTATCAGCAGCAAAGCTCGAATAAATTTACTGCAGAGACAAATGAATAAATAAAATGCTTCAGATCTAACAGCGTAGAGAGGTGCCATTTGTGACCCCATGGACTGTAGTTAACTAAATGGCCAAATACATTTGCACCTAATCAGGTATGTGCTGCGCCAAGGCACCTCTACTTGCTGGTTTTGTGAAGATCACTTGGTACTGCAGCTCTGGACAAACTGCAGCACAAGGAGGTTCTTTGGCCTGTCACAGCCTGGTTTGCTTGGTGTGTCGCCATCCAAGAGGGGTGCTTAGTAAAAATACATTAACTCTGAAGATCTGATGGGGGGCAGGATGAAGAGACCAAGCAGTTTATTAACTACCACTTGAACACTTGGCTCAGAGAGAGAAGTCAGTCTGGGTGGTCCTGAGGAGGAGAGTATGGGAAGAATTGCCTCATAGCTGTGTCACTGCTGCTCCATCTCTGTCCCTGTAAAAGCTATACCTGCTCACACAGCGTCCTCCTGCATAGGATTGTTGTGACACTGGATTCTGCTTAAAATGGGTGCAGGTTCTGTGAGCTGAAATCTGAACAAACTACACTGCCTGAATTTTGGGGTTGTTTAAAGCACARACAGCTTGAGGGGAGTGATTTTATTAGTGGACCATGGGGGCAATGCTGTCTTGGAATGGATGTCTCCTACCAGTGGTATGTGCCAGTCCTTTGCCCTGGCTGTAGGTATTTTAAGTAACCCGATAAGGAGTCTTGACTCAGTGCTGCTGTTAACTTGCTCTTTGGTCTGATGTCATTCTTCATGTGTCTTTCTGCATAAGGAATAAAAATAGTATAAACCCTTTTGTAAACTGTTTTGAAATCTCAGATGCAAAGTGCTATAAAAACTGAGTTTATTTACATGTCTGGGAAAACTGATGTGGAGGGCTCTGGGGAAGGGATGGATCTGCCCATTCCTTGAACAGGGCTCTGCTGTGTGTTGGGGTAGTGTCCTGGGTTACCTCTCCTTGTGATGGATAAGGATATTGAAACCATCTTCTCCTGTATGAGTCTAGTCTTTCCTACTAACACAGGACAAAGCAATCATAAACATGGAGTTGTAGTGTGAGGGCAAGTGATGTGAAGTACTTTATCTTTCTGTGTCATACTGTATGTTGCAGGGAGATAATGATGAAACAGTTTTTCATTCCAAAGGGAGTAAAGCCAAACTAGATGATGTGGTGGTTGTCCTGTGTCCAAGCTGTACCTCTTTTTCTCTCCAGTGTGCAAGTAGAATTTGTCACCTTGTAGTATAACTGCAATCTGTCTTCTTCTTTGTTCCTTTTCCTGTTTAGTTTTGGTTTTGAGATTGAGCTGGTATTTAGAAGTATGCTTTTTAGGAAACTGGATTAAGAAAATTACTTTTGGTGAAGACTGAATCTAAATAGCCTAAAAAAAATTATCTTCTGTGTGTATTTTACAGTCTTTTAATGTCTCAAAGAACACCTGAAACAAACACCACCTAAAACCCTATGTTACATATCATTTTTAGCAAAAAAATTTTCTAATTTGCAATTATATAATACCAGGATCTTTATCTAAAATCCTTTATTTAAACTGCATCTATCAGTTTGTAAATTATTCACAAATGTTCTTAAATTATTATTTGCATTAGTTTATTTGCAGATTGGTAACAGTTTCTATTTGGTCTCATATTCCTTTGTACATATGTATCAAAACACAGTTTGGTTTCCACTGTGAAACTCTCAGGGAAGGCATTATTTTTTGTTACTAGTTTAAATAAGCAACTTTTCATTGAAATATTAAATTTTGTTAGATTTTGACATTTATTTTTAAAAGGTGAATATTTTTAATTGCAATGTGGGACTTGAGAATATGTAGATATCTTGGCTTGCCAGTTGTCCAGCCTGCACATGTAAGCTCCTGCAGCCAAACTGGCTGAGCCTTCTGGGGTAGTCCGTAGCAGAGAAATGTTTTTCCATTCTCATAGGAGACAAAGGAAAAAAACTTAGGCAGTGTGGAGGAGAGTGTTGCAGAAAAGGAGGAGGGAGCTGGAAGAAAATACAAAGGTGCTGCATTCAGGAAGGGGATCCAGGAAACGCTGCAGAAGGGGGAAGGGAAGAAGAGGATGCCAGATTGAGTGGCTGAGCACTACTGCAGTAAAGAGAGATGGACAGAGAGTGCAGCCTGAAATATTAGATTAAGAAGGAGGATTCAGGCTGATACTTTGAATTGCCATTTTACCTACAGGCAGAATTCTTTGCCAAACATTTGATTTAAGCATTTTTAACTCCTGGAAGGGACCCTTCTTTGCCATATTATAGACATGTGTCTGCTAAAAATACAATTTTGTTTTGTGTGTTTGGAAAGTTGATGTAAGACACCCATCTTTAATACATCAATATTGTAGTCTCTGATTTGGTCCTGGAAGACTGGTACAAAGAGAGTAAGTTTGGGGTGTTCTGGCTTCCTCCAGGACAGGGACCTCTTCAGCATTGTCACTGCCTTTGAAGAGAACTGGTTGTATGTCACTTGAGACAATTATTTTGCTTTTCAACTGTGGGAAGTTGCCACTCCCTAGTAATATCCAGGACTTTTTGTACTTAAGAAGCCCCCAGTCTTTTTGACTGTGCCTATTTATAAAACCTGCTGTTAGGACAATTTGCTTGGGCCATAGTTACTGATCTGGTAATGTATGTATTACTTCTTTTTTTCAGATGCAATGTTTAAATACCACTGACCTGGTTTTTTGTCAGAATTATGTTTGAATACCTAGACAAAATCTAAAATCTGGTATTATCAGAACAATTTCTTTTAATGATTTTAGTAAAGAAATATTAAACAGCTTTATTATTGGGCAAAAGGAAGATATAGTAGAAATTATCATTATTATTAGACTTTTAAATTTCAAAATTGCACTCCAGCTTCCTAAAGATGCTTATAAATTAATTAAGTCCTACTAGAAATATGAAAAAAAGGCTTTTTAAGTGAGCTCTGTAATTAAAGTCTCTTAATGAAGTCATAATACGCTTTGCTTTTGAACTGTGTATGGATAGGACCAAATTGTATTCAATCTTTACTTAGATCCATAGATCCTAATTACAGCTGTGCCCATCTTGCTCAAGGATTTAGCATGGCATATGCATTACTTTCTCATAGAAATAAAGTAGCTCAATATTTTATTACTGGATGAAGTACTGGAATATGGTAATCGCATATTTGACTTTATCTGCAGGAATAATGCGCTTCAGTTGGGTGGAGATGGCAAAACTTTGTTTTTTCCCAGTGATCTCATTGGAGTTACCTCTCTGCAAGCAAGTCTGGCGAGTAATACGCTGGTTCTGTAACAAGGAGAAAAAGTTGTAAAAGAAGCAGCACTACAAAATAAAGAGAATAAAATTAAGGGTATCTTTCCACTGAGGTGTTATGTCCCTTAAGAAAATAGAAACATTCTACTACAGCATTCCTCTCCTCAAAAAGCCTCAGCTGACACAAATGTGTGACTACATAGCTGAGAGAGGCTGTAGAATCCATTAGTTGTAGTTTTTGATATTAGACTGCGGAGTTTAAGGTAGAAGCAACCTGATGCTATCTCTTGTAATCTCTGCAGAATGCTTTGTTCATGTGGCCCTCACTCTTTTATTTAGGCCTAAAGACAATTTAACTCTTGACCAGAAGTGCCTTATTGCTGTTGTAGAAGTTACTTCTTCAGCTGAGATTCCCAGAGCTTCCAAACCAGAAAGTTTCATGACTGCTGATGAAGGATCAGAATTTCTTCTTGACATTCTATTTTTGAAACCCACACATGGCTGGAAAAATCAGRCTCCCTACCTGTAGGAATGCCCCATGTTTACTTCTGGAAAAAGGACCCATTTCTTAACTCTGGAATACATTTTTTATTAGGTAATAAACATGCATTGTATTTCTCTTGGATTGTTAGGGAATAAATAAGACACTAATTAAAACCTTGAAACACTTTTCCAAACTCCCTCCCACAGCAGTATCCAGATTCATACAAATTAGTATGAGTCAGACAAACTTTTGAAGAGATTCAAACCAACACGCAGCATTTTGTTTTTCTGTAACCTGAAGCAATTACAAATTACAGTTGGGGTTTTTTTCCAATTAAGAAATACAAAACATACTCTCATTATTTTAGAGTGTTTCAATCAAAACTATGAACTATAAATTAATGAGTGCCTTCTAAACTCCGGACACATGTGGAACTGAAAGAGGTCTCTTACAGAAGTTGAAAATCTATATTTAATGAATACACCCACTACATCTATTAAACTGGCAAGATAATAAGTGTGCAGCCCTCTCTTTTACTTCAGAACAACACATTCAACACAGTCATTAGCTGAGAGTTTTACCAGACATTGCAAATACACTTCAACTACACTTTTCAATTACTTTTGGACTGTGTATGGCTGTGCAAGTATCACGCTTGCCACTTTGGTCTGAGTGCTCATCCTGTATTGTTTGGGCATTTATGGTGCTTACTTTTATGGCTTGAATGGAGTTATGGCTGCAAAAGTTACAGTCGTGAGTACTTGGTGACTTTTATTAACTTTGGCATAATTTCTCATTTCACTCAGCTTTGTCCTGGATAATGCATAAACATGTGACATTTCCAGTCTTTAAACGTCATATCATGTAACAGAAGAAACTGGCATTGAGTAGGTCCATCCTAACAGTGGGATAAAAAACCTTGTCTTACCTATTTTTGAGTGGCAGGGTGTTTCTAAGGTTTCCACTTCTGTCTCTGCCCAAGCTTCCTTTGGCCAAATGGTGCCTCTCATATCTCTATAGAATCCCAAAGTGCTAATGAGCTATAGTCATGTCAAGCAGGCACAAGTTAATTGATTTTTTTTGGCAGATCTGTGCATATGTTCCTTTCAAATATGATGGGCTGGAGAATCCTTTATCCCTCTTCAGGCTTATACCTGTAGCCTTACCTCCTTTTTAGATGAGATCTCTGTAGTTACAAGTTTCTTTAAAATGTGTAGCAAACAGTTGTCTGGTAGCAGTGGATAACTGTTGTGTTCTGTAAGTGAATTTTGAGTCTATTTTCCAATGCCGTTTTCCCCAAGTTATTCTCAATGGAGAACATCAGCGGGAACATCATTTGAGTATGTTGCCTTTCATAATCACAGTATGTCAGAATTTGAGGCAGCTGGTGGCATTCAGCCCACAGCAAAGATTCACTGCAAATAGAAAGCACAGCTTCATAATTATAAATTATAAACCTGATACACACCTTCTGGTTTTCATCCTCATGTTTAATGTGGGGATCTCACTCCTACTTGTTTCGTTTGTTTATTGCCATAAACGCTGTCTACATAACATATGGTAGGTGAAGTTGCTCTAAAGCCAAACATGCTTTTATTTTGGCTTAAGAGTTAAGAAGGGAGTTATAGAGGAATCAAAACATATTACATAGTATTTTTTATGTGCTGGTGGGTTTTACATGTGTTTTTCCCATTCCCTTTCTTCATGTTTGCTTCTTTGTTTTGATGAGATGTGATGAATGGGTGCAAACAGGCTGAGGCGATATATTCATGGAAGGGAAAAAAGACATTTCCACCACAACTAGGGGTCATACAGAGTCTTTTGAAAGCTGTCTTCTAGTAGAGAACTGAAAACATCACATGACAACTGGTGTATCTGTGTTAATACTAGGGTACCTTGTTAGCCAAAGTGGTTAAAACCAGAAGTGTTCCTGGTCCAACATGATGGATTCTGTTTCTATAAAGGTAGTAGTTTCAGGAGGTGAGACTGGCCATGCTTTAAAGGCTTACTGGGCCTTGTGTTCAGACTCCTCTTGGCAGGGCCAAGTTCTCATTTAATTAACTAAGCAACTATTACAGCAACATTTTACAAATTGAATGSAATTTTATAAACCAGGATTTTTCAAGAGGCGAGTTCGTAGGTAAAAGTGACATAAATGACTGTGTGCTTGCCAAGTCATCAGCGATTTTTCTTCATTTTGAATAATTTTATGTCACTTTTAGATTATTAGTTATATATATTAATTGATAGTAATATATTTTGCCCAGTGTCTCCTGGGCAGCATGCAACAGCCCCTTCTCCTGCTCTTCCTAAACTTTTATTCTTTTATCTTAAAAATCCAGCAACAACCAAAAAAGTAAAATATCTCCATGCAATTCCATATTTCTCATTTCTCTGTGATTTGCAGGCCAAATCTGTTTACCCTGTAAGTACAAGAACACTTTAACTTGATGCTCTGCCAGCTCATGTAGAAATTCAGGATTAAAACTGGGTCTCTCAGATGAGCACGAAGATGTGGCTTACTGACAAATACGTGCATTCATCTGTATAGTGCACACCACACGGAGCTGGAAAATTAATGAATGATAGAGCTTTGTAAAAAGCCTGAACCACTAAGATTATGTGTTTGTTGCAGTCTTGTTTTTCATGAGGACATTAAATCTGAAGTCACTGTTTCTCTTGTGCTTTAGGTGCTGTAGCCGTTCTGATCCCTCGCCTGGACCTGGTGATTTCTTTYGTTGGAGCTGTCAGCAGCAGCACTCTGGGACTGATTCTGCCGCCTTTGGTTGAAATCCTCACTTTCTACAAGGAAAACTTAAGTTTATGGACAGTATTTAAAGATGTTTTCATAGCTGTCATTGGATTTGTTGGATTTTTAACAGGGACATATGTGACGGTTGAAGAAATCATTTATCCTGCGTCCACAGTTCTTACTAAYGCAACAGGGAGCTTCCCTGCAGATTTAAATGCTACAGACTCGGTGGCTGGGTTAAAGTAATTAACCAGGGGCTGTGAACTATTTTGTTCCTTAACAAGAAATTCTTGACTCAGGACCTGCTTTCAACTACTGGTACTGTGTAGAGAGTTTATAAGTGATGTAGGAAATATGTGTGAAAATATGTTATTTTTTTAGAAAGTAATTATATATCTCTTCTGGACTTTGAATGAAAAGTTACAAGATGTCGTTTATCAGAGCAATATTACTTTCATGCAAAAACATTCAACACCACACATGATAAGCAATTTATTTTTGTACATTTTGGTAACTGTTACCCTGACCCATTTTTTACACAATTTCTTTATCCTTGATTTCAACTCTACAAAAGTATGAAATACTGTATTTTTTATTACCTGTTGCTAGAAGTCTGTAGACTACATATCTATATTTCTATTGGAACATATAGTAATTATTTTTGCATTCTTATGTTCTGCCTTAAGTAGCACCCAACATGCCCTTTATGTATTTTTGCTTCTTTTGTCTATTTTGGAAGAAAAAAATAACAAGTCAATAAGTTGGTAACTGGGTAGAAATTAGTTTTGTTTAGCAAGCCTGTGTGCTGAGTCCTCACGTACAATCCTGATTTTCAGGGTTCATATTTGACTTTCTGTCTCACACTTCATAGATGACTTTCACTCCAAATGCTGAAGCACTATTTTTGGTCTTGTTTTCTAAAAACACCTATATTTTGTGCAATAACATAACTGTTTATCATACTTATTCCTGTTACGAAGAAACAAATTTTTCTAAGGGATATTTTTAATCATAACATTCCCCCAAGAAATATGTTATGCCAAAACCTCTCCACTGGAGTCATACAAATTAAGATAGAAATATATGTAATATTTTGCCTGCTTTCAGTATATTCCTCAGAAATCTGCCATTTGGTAATCTACCATTTGGCCTTACAGTGCTACAGTAATATACTGCTAAATATATCTATATTTATATTTTCTCTTAAGAATATTTCCCTTATCATCTACCATCTGGTGACTGTAATGAGCACTTTTATCTCCATGTTGATGAGGGCATTTCTGAATAGAGATTTGTTATAGCATGTAGTTTAAACTGCATGTATTTGTTCAAGCAATAGTTCTGAGTAATGCTCTAATTTGGATTTTAGCATGGACAAAGTTAAATACTTGGAAGGCACTTTGAAGGGATGAGTCTCTGCTGGTGTTATACCATAGAATCRACCTTTCTTATGGAAGTGCCACAGAGGAGCAAACACAGGTAGTCAGCAGAGGAGCAAAAGGTAACTTCAGCTTTTCATCTTGAAGGTTTTTTAGTCTTTAAGCTGTTTTAAAAGACATTGAGTCTAAGTGTTTCCATCTGTTTCATAATGAATCTGTTGCTTACCTAAACCATACACTAGACACTGACACAGAATATATTTCTGTGCAGCATATTTTACTTGACATTAAATACTTCTACAAGAAACATCTCTAGTAGGACTGAGAGGATTTAAATGCAAGTTATTTTTCCTGTTAGTTTTTCATCTTTCTACTTGTATGTTGGGAGAATAAAGGACTTTGAAGTCCATTCATATCATCTATTCTGCATCGATTGTGTTCTTGTGAGCAGCTCTGAGAAGGTGCTTCTACCAGGGTGCAGAAGGACTTGTCCAGTTCAGTTCGGTGGTGATTTTGGCAGTGAATACTGCCATGGTATCAAATGAAGATTTGCTTCTATCAATGAAGATTTGCTGAGCTGAGTACCTACAACCTAAACAGGTGGCCTTGGTACTCAGTGGATGTAACATATCCTTGTGGAAGTCAGATGACTTGTTTAGAAGCTTGATAGGTTTGAGGGTTCTAATCTTAGCCATCAGACCTTGGAAAAGCTGGCCTGAATACAAAGCCATACACATCTTCCTGCTCTGTCTGACCATGGCGCAACCTGTCAAGGCACAGGTTTTCAGACCAATGTGTGGCCACTGACTGACCAGGTATGAAGTAGTGTTTTTATGCAGTTGGCCGTTGTTGCCATGTCTAACAATGTTGTATCTTTTGAAGTTTTAAAATGTTTATTAATATATTTTGCACAATGTCAATTTTCTCCTACAGTGTAGGATTTTTATGATTTTAACACTCAGACAGTGCATTTGCATGGCCTGCTCTTTCAGACAGAAAGAGTCAGGAATCAGAGTGTCTTGCTTTGGCTAAGATTGAAATGTCATGTAGTAAAAAACTAAGTCTGACTAATAAGAGTGTCCTGTGAAACATTGCCAAAGATCTAAAAGATTGGAAATTCTGACAGAAACCTCTTCTGAATAAGAGTGTTCATTCAGCTTTTAAAGTACTGTAATATTAGTTGCAAGTTAAGAGGCAGGGAGTGAAACTGAGAGATATCAAAAGTATGGTTTACATTAAGGTATATATTTAAGATGGAAATGTACTTTAGCACAAGCTAAATTAAACTGCAAAATGTGTGTGATAAGCTTCTGTTCCTGACAAAGAGCAGAAAGCTATTGTATTTATATACTGTACATGAACTTATATTTTACAATATAATATTGTTAACAGTTTTAATGTAATTTAATCATTAGCTGCACTACAAGTAACTGGATAATTTTCTTGTCTGTAACTGTTCATCCTTAAGTATTGGGCAAATAAGAGGGTGGGTTTGCCTAATGTTCTGTAAAACTTAAATCTTCTGTATCAATAAAACTACCAATTACCCTGCAAACTCACTGTTATCCTGCCTGTCACCACTACTGCCTCATTAGAAGAAACAGCTGTCCTAATGCAGAATTTAACCTTTGAAGTTATCCAAGGAATGGCAAGTGACTTGAGACTTTCAGACAAGCTCCAGAGCTGATTTTTGATTGATAATAAATATCATTTTAAAGTCACACAGGCAGTCCTGAAAAATCCCACCTCCACTCCAAGGTTTTTCATAAGGGCACACTTAAAGTTAGGCTTCTACATCTTTTTAGAGGTGCTTTAGTACATAAGTTAACTTGTAAAACAGGATGCAGGTGTTCCCACTGAAATTCCAGTTCCTATTTAGAAAACTGCAAAGAAAAATCCAGACTTTTAAAAATTGGACAAGCTCATACATATTTGCGTTGGACTTGGCCTTATCTGTAAGTATGGAGTGCTGTCTCAACATGTTGACAGAGAAGGGAAAGTGTTAACTTGGAAAGCTATCAACTAGAAGTGATGAATGAGATTAGTYGATGAACAACCTAAAGGATTCCACTCAGTTCCTCTTAGGCAGAGTGAAAGGTAAGAGCGACATAATGGAAAAGTGATTATTTTATTAATTTTATATTAAAATGTTTCCAGCTGAAGGTCTAGAGAAACTGTATACATCACTCACTACCATTCTATAATTGCTGGAATGTATTATGAGCCTTGTCAGATCTCCCATTCTTTGGCTTTAATTTATTCGGTTCTGTATGGATTAATCAGTATTTCTGCTCCTTCTAGATTTCTCAACTGTTAAAGTATTCTCTGGTAGAAAACTTAGCAATGCAGCTAACATCTGTTGAAGTTCATTTTTCACATGCGGTCTGTGGGAGAAACCACTGCAACATTTTGGTGGGATTTCAGGAAGGGAGAAGAACCTTCTCCGTGGTTTTGTGTGTTGTCTACAGATGTCTTGGTTATCCTGGACCACCTTAACATGGCATGAGAAGTCTGAATCTTGCCCCTAGTTCGCTGAGTTACCCTCCAGACTCCCACATGGTACTGATCAGTATAATGTAGGTCTATGAGCTGACTGTACCCCAGGACATATGTACTGAGACTTGTTTACACATTAGTTTGTAATCAATACTAGTAGCTCAATGATTTCACCTCCGAGTTCTCCTAGAACACTTGGATGAGTAGCATCTGGTAGTGGTCATTTTTTTACTCTTAGTTTAATTTGTTATTCCTAAAATGGTTTTATTAACAGTTAAGAATTTATCTCAATTTACAGTTCCATAGATTCACTCCAAGCAGGTAATAGCTGGGGTGTACAAAGCAGCATCTAAGTAGACATTCGGTTTGAGTTCAGCAGAGGTTTTGGTGCATGCAAAAGGAGATGCCTCTCAAATCAGAGAAAAAGAATCTGCAAGGTTGTATGGCAAAGCACTCATCTCCCCAGGCACAAAGGAGCACAGTTCCACAACTGTGAGTGGATGAACCCCACTTCAGATAAATTTACCTTTTTCTCCATTCTTGCAGGATAAGGGTTTATCTCAAAGGAGCAAGTTTCACAGGCTGCACCAAATGATTGAGGAGCCTCTTGTGTAGCATGGCAAGGAAAGGGAACAGGGGGCATTGGTGTGGCTTAAAACCAATCTCTGTCAACACAAAGGAATGGCAGAACCATAATATCCTCATCAGAGAAATGGAGCCCCTGACCCGGCTGCTCCTAGAGTTTTCACAGCACAGCAATCAGCCCGTGGTCCAGGTGAGAAAATCATCAAAATGAGTTGACTGGGGAGACTCTCTCAGGATCAGTGCATGGAGTGTTACTGCTTACAGCAGCAGGGAGCACCCTGTGGGACATGTGGGAAGTGTATTTTGTGTTTGTACAGGACTTGTAATGGACATTTAGGGTAGGAACCAAAGGTGGGAAAAGAGAGGAATCAAAATGTATTGGGGAAAATGGAATTTTATTATTCTATGAATGTAGAGATAAAAGGGGCCAGTCAATCCCATGTATGCAGGAGACGGTCAATACAGGTGTCAGTCTGTCCACGCCCTGTGCCTGACCGGTGCAGTCTCTCTTGTCTTCTCACTAAGCTAGGACTGGATCCAGCTGTGCCTGGGCTGCTCTCTCTGAGAAGGAGTTTAGGAAGCAAGGGGGAGTCCTTTCTGCACTCTGTGACTCCCTGGGAGGGCTTCTTTAATAAACTTTGTCTGAAGCTTCCACTCCCACCCATGACGATGTCCTAAGACCTCCCCTGGATGGGAGTTTTCACACCTGAGCCAGTTGTGTAAGGGAGGACACTGGCATGATAAAAAGCATTATCCCACCTTGCAGGATCTGCTTCATATTGGCCTCTTCCCTTGTCTGGTTTAAAACCCAGCTTGGGGTGTGTATACACCTATGTTCACGTGCTTATCAGGAATATGTGCTCAACCACACTAAGTGCTGTGGACATGAAGGTGTGGCAGCCTCACCTTTCTGCTAGCAGCTTTGGCAGCTCCTAACAGACCTCCCTCATATTTCCTGAGAAAACTAGATTCTCTGGGACTCAATATCATTGCCTCATACTGCTGAGCTTTGGCCTTTCTCTCGTTTTGCAGTAGAAGGTACCTCCGTCCCCCAGCACTCCTTTTCTTTAGATAGTAGTTTCTTCAGTGGTTTTTAAACTGCTCAATTGCTTCTTAAAATTTGTGGATGTGGCTTTTTGTCAGGTGTTTTTCATGATGTCTCTGGATAATTTATGCTGGACAGTCTTTGTCTCTTGATCTGATGGATTTATTTGACTCTGAATGAGTGAACTCAAACTACGGAAGCCAGTGAAGTCCTTTCGGTTCTCTTCTTACATATGCACTCAGAAACAAAGTTTTATTTTGGGAACATTCCCATTTGTATCTCAGATACTTAGGGAGAATTGATTGTTCTATATTTTAGTTTTCAGCAACTTTCCGAAATTCAAATAATCTTTAATGTATCCAGCCCTCTAAATGTTGACATATAAATGCCATTGGAAAGTTCAGTTTATTGATTTTTTGGACCATTTTCATATCTAATGCAATCGCTTTGCAGAACAAAACATTTTTTTTATTGGTTTCAATTGCCAGCCCTGAGAAACCAAAGTCTTGGGAAACCAAGCCCAGTGCTCGTTTTTCATACTTCCTCAGGATTAATAAAATCCTTGTGAGGATTAGTCTTTCAGTGTCATTTGTGCTACACCATTTTCTTCAGAGCCCATGGCATTGTTGCTGTTAATGGATTCATACTGACTAATAAATTATTGGAACAATTCTGGCACACAAGGTAGAGGATCTGTTTGTTCCTACTGCTGGATAGGCTCCAGAGGGTGTCAGCCTAAGACTCAGCAAAATTATTATCACTAAATATGACTCAACTGTACACAGGAATAAGTCYGTCAATGAGAACTTGGCCTCTTTCACCTCATCAGTCTTACAAGCCACCCTTGAAAGAGTATGTAGCAGGTGGGTTGTCCTGCATATGCATTAGCTTTTACAACACAGATACTACTTTACTTTATTCTC
Organism: Amblyornis subalaris; assembly: GCA_018881555.1. NCBI lineage: Eukaryota > Metazoa > Chordata > Aves > Passeriformes > Ptilonorhynchidae > Amblyornis > Amblyornis subalaris. The sequence goes on from JACAXG010000022.1 coordinate 659,896, forward strand.
CAAAACTTTGATGAGACTATTTGCCTGGATAGTTGGATCAGATTCATCTCCTTGCTTTCCCCTCAGTTGACAACTCTTTGTTGTCTCAAGTTTCTGTTAGAACCCATGGTGCATATGCTACCTCTACATAGATACCTCTGCATCTGAATGCCCTTTGTCCTGAGTCTGATGAGTCCATGGATAATTTTGTGTCTTCCCAACCTAATGTTTCACCTTATCTGTCACTGGGGAATTCCTTACTTTGCTATTTTTAGCAAATTCTCTGCCATTTAAATTTCTGTATTTCTATTACAATTGCTGAACTCATGTCAGCTGGGTTGAAAAGATCTTATTTTTTATATATAAAAATAAATACATTTCATATACTTGTTTATTAAAATTACCCATTCCCTTCCTCTCTAAGCTATTTTCTTGCAAGTCACTGCTATGCTTGCATCCGATGATCTTTCCTGGCTCAGAATGCAAGGCTTGCTCTGTCCCTGGCTCTCAATTTTAGACTAAGTCATGCTGCTCATCATCATGCTGTGGGCTGTTGTTTATGCTCTGCCTTGTTCATTCAAAACACCTGTATATCATAAATGCATATCTGAATTGTATTTATTCTGAATCTCAAATTTCTGCTTGTTTTATTGAACCCAGGTGTCACAACTGATTTTAAAAGATGAGAACTGGGGGGAGTCCAAGGATTTAGTTGACAGTGATTCTAATAAGCAAATGTGCCTGTGTCCACTGGAGTTATCTAAGAAACAAAATAAAGTGTATTCCATTGTTGTATTTGTTGCTCTATGTGGGAAGGAGCAAAATTTCTTGCAAGGCTTCCTGAGCCATGTGTACCCTTTCTGTTACAGTGGTGACAGAGATCACAGTAAGAATGGTGTCACAAAGATCATGTGCAGTGGTGGCACAATAGCCCCCAGCCTGCCAGTGGACCTGGTGCTTTTTGAACACAGGCATAGTGGTTACAGGCACAGTACATCCCTGGTGAGGTCCCTATTGGCTTGATAGACTCCAACCAACCATGGGACCATGGGCCTGCTGCCCACACACTTAATGCTTGTAGTGACAACCCATAGCGGGTCTGGGTGTTGGGGTTTATTTGCCAATATGATAAGAGGCTTTACCCTACTCAGTTATCTCACACATTCATTCTCTCACTACCTCCCACACACCCCAKTGCTATGTTCAGCAGGCCCTGAACTCTCCTCCCAGCAGGAATGTCAGGCACAACATTTTGTTGGTCAGTGCTGCAGTTAGTAGACCTGGGCATTACTGGTTGAGGTACCTGGGCACCCCCCAGTGTTGTGTCCATGCATTTTTCCCCATCTCCAGGATCTTCACCACTTCAAGGATCCTTCCTTCTGCCATGTTTTTCCCTTTCTTCTTTAKAGAATTATAAAATCATGTAATGGTTTGAGTTGGAAGGAACATCCCGTTGGAAAGTTGAGTCRGAAAGATCATCCAATCCAACCCCCATTCTATGGGCATGGACATCTTGCTCTGAAATAACCTGAGATACTAGTAGGAAAATTTGGCTTAGAAGCCTGGAGCTCTTCAGATGAGGACACCACTCTCAGGTGCATCCTAGATAAAATCTCCTTAAAATAGTCATGCTCTTGTGACTGCAGCACAGACAGCTCACAGAAAGGCTTCCTTCATTGTGTTCCCTCAGGTAAGCTCCAAAGGTTACTGGGGCACTTGGACTGTATCTCAAGTATCTATAGGTGCCCTCAGGTCTGATTCTCCAGTCGCTCACTTCAAAGACCTGGCCARGGTGGGCTGTGCCTCTCTTCTGGAAAACCCACTGTCTGAGCTGGTGTGGTGGGAGGAGAGAAGGACCAGTGTGGACCATGTCTTAGCAGAAATGCAGCTGAAAGAGCTGAGATGAAGATCCAGGCTGGAAGCTGGAACACCTTTCTGGATGTAGTCCAAGTGCGTGGGGATAACCTAGGGAGATTGTAGCTAACAAGACCTGATCTGCTGTTGAGAAAATCACCAGCAACAAGCAGTGGCCTCAGCTCTTCCCTGAGGCCTTTACAGCTATTTTGGGACTCACCATCTGTCCTGCCTATTTTTTACAGCCTCAGACTACACACTAAGGTTGTGCTTTGTTCACAAAAATCTCCATCAGTCAAGCTCTTGTTCTTCCTGAGATTTCCTTCCCTCTCTATTCCGCAGACAGCTTCTGTTTCCATCAGATTCAGCCAGCTCAGCTGATTATCTTTCCTCTTTACAATTGCATTTCTGCCATGTTACATTTTATTCCAGTAACATGCCTTGCCTTGCACTGTCACACACAGTGCCAGTTGTTATTACAGTTTCTATGATTTTGTCCTGTAAATGTTGGCATCTTGTTTTGGAGGCAATGTTACAGTTTGTAAGAAGCTTGTCAAACATTTAATTACTGAACTTTTTTCCTTATTAAATCATAACTACTACATTTCTTAATTAAAATGCATCAGGGTCTCAGTGTCCTAAATTATAATGCTCTTTTTTTTATATAGAAAAGGGCTATGAATCCTGTGACTGGCAGAGGCCAGGCTGGCATCACAATTCTCCTACAACAGCCATGTTGTTCAATTCAGTGAGAAATGATCCCTTACAGACATTGCAATGCCAGAAAAATTTGCTGCTACAACAGTATTTTCCCAGTATAGTTTGTTTCTTTTGGCACTTAGGGGAAGAAATGTGCAGTTTGTCCTCCAGTGAGGTGAGCTACCCTGTGGYAGCAACCAAGTCTCTGGCTTGCCTGGAGACTGCTTCAAGTGCAGCTTCTCGTTTTGCAGTAGTTGTTGACTGCCATATTTCAGCCCTTACTCTCACATCTCTCTATATTTGCTCAGGACTAGTTTGATGAGTGTATTGTTGTAGTTTAGTTAGTTTGATGTAGTTTAAAAGCAGAAACAGAAGATACATAACACATCTAGCTTATCCCTGCCAGCAGTTAACTGTTGCTTCAAAATACATGATTCTACTATATTTACCCTTGCTTAGTCTAGTTTAGTTGAAAATCTCTGGCAGTTGGAAGTTTGGAATCATCATAGAATCACAAAATGGCTTGGGTTGGAAGGAGCCTTAAAAATCATCTAGTTTCAAATACCTTCTGTGGGGAGGGACACCCTCCAGTAGACCAGGTTGCTCAAAGCCCTATCCAGCCTGGCTTTGAACACTTCCAGGGATGTGACATCCACTGCTTCTCTGGGCAGTCTGTGCCACCTATGCCTCACCACCCTCATAGTGAAGAATTTCTTCCTCATATCTAATCTAAACCTGTCCTGTTTCTGTTTAAAGCCATTCGCCCTCATTCTATCACTACAGATCCTGCCAAAAAGTTTGTCCCCATCTTATAAGCTCCCTTCAGCTACTGGAAGGTGCTATGAGGTCTCCCCGGATCTTTCTATTCTCCAGGCTTGGAAACTGTTAATCAGTCCAATACCTCTTTTTGCCTGCAGATCCTGATTAAGGCTGGTTAAATTGTTCATTGGGAATATATTTCTCTTTTGAGCTGAACTTTCTTTGCCCCTTCTCATCTTGTGAATCTGCTGCAGCCTCACTGAACACTGCAGTTATCATGTGCTTTTTAAATGGTGTCTTTAATCGGAGCCTGATAAAGGTAAATGCATTCAAACTTTCCTGTAATAATTGTATTGCCTACAGCTCACAAATCTGAGATTTAAAATATTTTTTCCTATTAAATTGATTTTTATTGGATCTATAATATATAGAGTGACAAAATAAATATCTACAAGAAATCATGCAGGTTGGGATAATGACATGCTGCTGAAAAGCCTCCCAGGCAATATAAGAAGAAAATAGCAGAATATTTTGTGAAATGCTGTATAAATACACAAAAAAATATACTTCTACTTTGCAGGTTTCATTTCATACTTCACAGTGCTTAACTGGCATTTGGAAAAAATATGAAAACATGTATAGCCCAGGAACATGAGTAAGGGACTAAGGCCTTCTTCAACTTCTTCTGCTGATCCAGCTTTTGGAGCAAAAATGGATATGTATTAATAAATCATGGACTGCTTCTAGTTAGGCTAGGCAAAAAGTGTTGGATTCCTTCTCAATTTGGCTGGAAACTGAAACAAGAAAAGGACCAGCTGTGAAAGTGTAAAGACAATATTCACATATATTCATTTATCTTCATAGAGCTTAAAAATGAAAAAGGTCACCAAACCTGAGCACAAGGCATTACAGACTGTTACTTTGCATTCAGAATCTCAGCTCTGAAACAAAATGGCATCAGGTCATTATGTGAGAATATCAAGAGGCTGAAAATCCAACACTTTCTTTGGTATTTTGCTCAGGAGTTTAGTCTCCCTCACTGCTAGAATTTTGCTTGTAGTTTCTAATTTAGATATTTCCTTTTTGCTCCAGACATCTTTATAATTTTTTTTTTAATTCCCCACCAGATTAGAGCCCCACTCAAGACTTAGAACACTGTTTTCTCCCATAAAGGTATTCCAGCCATTGAATGACGTAATTTATTGATTATCTTTGGAAACTAATTAAAGTCTTAATTCTCTACCTGAAGAATAATCTTTTGTGATCTTTTTTTTTTCTAGTCTGTCCTGACAGATCTGCAGTGTGTGCTTACTGCCCAATATAACCCTTATGGATTTTACTGTTGTCCTTTGGTGCATAACTATTGCATTTCTCTTTCCCAGGAATATGAATTTGCACTTATTTCAATGAAATCACTTCCTCATCACCAGCTTGCTCTTAATAATGTCCTGTCTCTGTTACTATTTTTCACTCTGCTATTTTTTACGTCATCAGCTCTACAAAACTTATCTGCAGTGATTTTATATTTGCTCCTAAATCCTTGATGAAAATGTTGAACAGTTTCAGGTCTACTATTGATCCTCAGCTCTGACAGCTAAAACATTTTCAAGCTGACAAGGCAGTGAGCAGCTCTGAATGGTTTGGATGAAGGTCCAGGACAGGAGACTTTTGGGTGCACATGAAGATGCCGGTGGGAGACAGCAGTAGCGTTACTTGGCAACACTGCCACCAGAAAAATATATTTGTAACAATACTTACTATTATTTTAAAGCTAATATAGAGACTTTGCCTTCTTAGCACTTCATCTACTCTGGTTGCTGCATCAGTTGCTGGTTTTAAGTTGCTCCTGACTTCTTAAAAACTGCATTTTATTTCCAGTCTTACAGACCTAGGTTCAGTCTGCAATCTCTGTGCCTTGTTATGGCATTTATCTATTATAGAGTGAATCCTTTGCAGCCATTCCTCAAGGAGGTGTGAAACAATCACACCTGAATTATCACTATTTTCTCTTTGGTAGAAAAATATGTCAAGTTTCTGTTCTCTCTTTGCAGAGCAGATTGCATATGGATCGCACTCTTTTCTCCTTGGTGACATTTTATTCTGGGAAATTTGAGATTTTTAGCCTGATATGCCAAGGCAATGAATTATATAGTTGCATATCTGGATCTTTGCCTGTCATATCACCTTTTAATGACCTTGACACATCCTGGCCAATTCACCAGTCTGGCAGAGGGCATAGCATCACCTTCAAAATGTTGTCTAAATCTCTTTAAAGTTTTCTCAAAACTGTGACTTGGGGAAATGCATTCAAATGTGGGACCCACCCTGTGGCACTGTCATCTGTTCTGATTATCACACTTGCCTGTGGAGCTGCTGCTTCAGCAGCAGCACTCCCAAACTTTGCAAGCAACCAAAGCTTGCACCAGCTTTTACCCCTTCAGTTTCTAGGAGATGGACGGGGAGTTTTCCTACAGGAGGAAAGGAAACAGGAGGCTGTAAGCATCGTTAAGCACAGATCTGTGTGATATCAGGCTTCATTAGATTTATTCTTCATGGAGGAACCTGTTTACACAGTGGACACCAACTGTTATAACTGGTGAGATGAGGTGGATTAAGGTTGTTTACTCAGCGTTTTTTATTGTTCTTGGGCCTCACTCCAGAATCTGTTTGCATTTACAGTCCTTCATCTGGAAGGAGAGAGAACAGATAGGCTATAAAATAGAAAAAACATATTTTCAGAGAACAAGAAAAGACTACAAGAACATTGGGCAGATATATATGGTACTGAATTGTTCTTAACTTGGTTTTGAAAATAAAAGAACAGTGTTGACAGTGTCCCTTCAACAGCGCCTAGATCTTATTACCACAAAACCAGAAGAGAAAGGTGAAGAAACTTGACAGGGAATTCTCTGGCCTGTAGATGTGAAGTAAAAATAATCGGTTTATGCTATTAGTTTTGCATGGGCAGAACAGGACGTTGATGGTCTTTCTTCTACTGAATGATATAAAGTCCAGAAAGTATTTCTACAAGAATGGTGATCTTTGCAGCACAAAGTGCTGGAGCACCTTTGACATGTTACCTTTGATGGGAAGGCCAGATACCAGCAGGTCTTGAAGGCTTATCATTAGCTTGTTACAAAGCAGTCTTCATGTTAACTGATTGGTTTTTTGAGAATTAAGGTTATTTTTCCAAATTATTTGTAGAAATAAGGTATATTCCACACAGTGACTTGATAGTAAGAAGTATCAACTCATAGATGTGAACCATTGCACATAGTTATTAATATTGAATATGAAGACAAAATTTAACATTTTTTTTTTAACTTTGTGTTTTAGTGGTTTAAAAGTTGACCTAGCTTGTAGCTGGGTCTGTCATCTCCTTTCCTTGATGGGCTGGAAACAACTGTCCTCTTCGGAAGGGGCTAAGAAAGCTCCATGTAGCTCCATCAGCTTCTCTTGAGCTCAGGTCATCTATCCAGCCACCTTTCGAAGTAATTATGCAAATACTGGATGAAGAAGAGAGCTTTTGTTCTGAGATTAATGTGCACCTCCTCAAAAATGTGTCTTACATGACAAGTATGGTTTCATTTACTGAAGCACCTCCAGTCTGTATTTGATTTGATTTGAGTTTGTAAGACTCTTTTGTAATTTTGGAGTCTAAGAGCCATTCACAGTTTGAGRAGGAGGATTGAGAAGACTTGTGGTGGCTGGTTAAAGTGGAAGAAAAAGCACCAGATATAATRTCAACTTCTGATCCTATTGAGATAAACTAACAATCACAGCTATTACAGCACATATTTTGTCCTCCTACATGACCTACACGGCACCAAAGTGTAGATCATGTTTTGAGTCAGGTTTGTATTGCAGAAATCTGACCTTGCTCAGGTTCCACATTTCAGTGATTTCCCCTGGGACAACAACTCATCCTGAATCTGTGAAGGACAAAGTACAGAAGGATAAAAAAATGTTATTTTATGTGCTAGCACAAGTAGTATAACCACAGCTGAAGTGTAAAAGTTTTCAATAATATAAGGAGAAGGAAGAAAAGGAAGAAAATGTCTATGGAGCTGTTTACCTGTATCTGCTTCATTAGCACAGTATCTCAGATCTTAAGTTACAGTGACATATTTTTCCTCATAATATGCTTGCAAGATAGAGAAGCTGTATTTGCATTTCATGGACAGTGGGCATGGGGGAATGTTAGTGGTTTTAAATTTGCTAGTACTTCTGTGTGTCTAACAAACAAAGGTGTCTGTATTCTTGCAAGTAAGAGCCAAGATTTCTCAAAATTAACAGATAAACTCCAAAACAAGAAAAAGTCTATATGATCTTTTCAAAAATATTGGTTAAGGTCAGTATCCAGAACTTCTTGTCTATAAAGAAGAGGAATAAACTTTGATAAAAAGTCTAGTGCAAAATTAGCATAATGTTATTTTATAGAGGTTTTCCAGCTTAGCAGAGAAATAGGTAACTAGCCTATTGGAGAAAAAGATTTGGTCCTCAGAAGCACAAGGAAAAGAAATGAGTATGTTTATGAAGAATAAATCTAGCCAGATTTTTTTTCATAGAGTGGCTAGAACAGTCATTGAAAGCAAAGCAGTTGATCTAGTTTATTATGCTTTTGGATTACAACACATCATTTCCTTAAGCAGTGAGCATGAAATGCAGTGGTTGAAAAACTCACACTCAGAAAGAATTCAGATGAACCTTAATACGAGGTCTTCTGGGACTGAAAATGAAATTAAGAACATATAAGGTTAGCACTAAGGGTAATATTTTCAGCTGAGAGAGGTGACAAACCAAAGATCTTTGTAATTACTGTTGTCAAGTAGTTTCTTCAGTAAAGATGCAGAAGAAAAAGAAGATTGTGTGTTAATGCAATTGAATGCCCCACACTGAGAGGAGCTGGGCAAAGACAGGGATGCTGGAGGTGGGAGTAGAATAGAAGTAAAACTAGGGACATATTGTGGAAGAGGAGGAAGGGGAGAAAACATAACACTGGAAATAAAAACTACTGAATGTTAAAGATTCAGCGTGAGGTGGTTTGGGTCCCTGCCCTCCAAATCTAACTGCTAAAATATACAGAAAACATAAAGACTGGAACTAGAGAGACTAAAAAAGGAAATATGTTGCTTAAATTTGCTGGCTGCAGAGGTCATCTGCCCGACTGGAGAAGCTCTTAAATATCCTTGAGGCATAAAGTAGCAAGTTTTGGTGTTTTGGGAAAATCCATTGGGAAAATAAGGATTTAGGAATACTGGAGTTTCTCTTGAATTTGTAGGAAAGAAGTATCCAGTAAATATCCAGGCATTAACAGGAGGTATCTCAAAAGGTGTGGCACTTTAGTTATGATGTGTAATGATATGATGTAAAACTTTTAAAAGGCTGTTCATAATCCTCAGGTAATTTTATAGTAGGAACTTTTTAAAAAAAAATAAAGTCTAAAATCAAATTATACCTGAAGTAACTAGTAAATTGTGAATCTTTTCATTTGCTCTCAATGTTTGGGAGGGGTTTTTTGACAGATCTTAACAAAATTAGTGTTTACATACCCTAATTTTAAATATGAGCTCTTACTGGCAGGAATTCTGACCTGTCATCTCTGAATGGGTTAGTGTTCTGTGATCTGAATACAGGAAAAAAGAAACAGGGTGCCATAACGTGTACAAGCCACACCAAGTTCCCCAAAAGGAACATGGAATATCCGCTCCTAAAACAGCAGAGAGCCTCTGGAGGGATAAAATATTTTACTAGAAATGAGTGCATAAGCTGGAAAAGTAAATACATTTGATCCTTTTTCAATCTTCTCACAAATCACTTGGGAAAAAAAAAAAAGAGAGTGAAATACAAGTAAAACATAACCCAGCATGGTTGCCTGAGCTCCATTCTTCTGTATGTGAGCAGAGCAGTGCAGGAGAGTATTTATCCTGCTACTGAATCCAGAATCAGTGTTAGGGTTAGAATACTACTACACCAACTAGATGGGGGACCTTTGGTAGGCAACAAATGACCCTGCGAGGCCAGTCTCAAGTTTATTTATTTTCTCCGTCTTTTGAAATTAATACTGTATTGTGTTTGCATTGCAAGGTTTTGGTAGTGGKGGCTACAAAGATGGCATCTCCGAGAAGCTGCTGGAAGCTTCCCCCACATCTGACAGAGCCAATTCCAGCCAGCTCCAAGACAGACCTGCCACTGGCCAAGGCCAAGGCCATCAGTGATGTGGTAGCAACTCTGGGATAACAAAGATAAGAAGGAGAAAACCCCTGCTGGTAAACAGCAGCCAGAGGAGAGAAGTGTGAGAATATGTGAGAGGAACAGCCCTGCAGACACCAAGGTCAGTGCAGAAGGGGGGCAGGAGGTGCTCCAGGCACCAGAGCTGAGATTCCCCTGCAGTCCCTGGTGCAGACCATGGTGAGGCAGCTGTGCTCCTGCAGCCCAGGGAGGTCCAGGGTTGAGTACAGATCACCTGCAGCTCCTGGAGGATCCCATGCTAGAGCAGGATGCCCAAAGGAGGCTGTGACCCCATGGGAGGCCCACGCTGGAGCAGGCTCCTGGCAGGATCTGTGTCCTAGTGAAGAGAGGAGCCCCTACTCTAGCAAGGTTTGCTGGAGGACTTGTGACCCCACGGGGGACCCATGGTGGAGCAGCCTGTTCCTGAAGGACTGCACCCTGTGGAAGAGACCCATGCTGGAGCAGTTCATGAAGAACTGTGTTTCATGGGAGGGACCCCAGGCTGGAGTATGGGAAGAGTGTGAGGAGTCCTGTCTGTGAGGAGGGAGGAGCGGCAGAGACGTGATGAACTGACAGCAGCCCCCATTCCCTGTCCCCCTGTGCCACTGCAGGAGATGAGGTAGAGAAATCAGCAGTAAAGCTTAGCCCAAAAAGAAAGGAAGGATGAGGGGAACATGTTTTTTTTAGCTTTGTTCTTATTTCTCATTATCCCATTTTGATTAGCTTTGTAATAAATTAAACTGATTTCCCCAAGGAACGTCTGTTCTGCCCATGACGGTAACTGGCGAGTGATCTCTCCTTGCCTAATCTCAACCTGTGAGCCTTTCATTATATTTCCTCTCCCCTGACCCAGCTGAGGAGGGGAGTGATAGAGCAGCTTTGATGGGCACCTGGCATCCAGATAGGGCAAGGCCCCTGCATACAAGCACACAATTCCCAGTCTGCCCTGAACTCTTTTGCAAAAGAACGGGGTTTTCATAAAAACACACAAAGGCAGTTAAAAGCATTCCTTCTTTCTTTTTCCTAATTTTTTTTCCTTTTTTTTTTCTTTTTCTAGACCCTTCAAATTTGAAGTTTATCACTGTCAGAATTTTCTCTTTTAGTTTCAAGGCATCCTCAAATTCTTCAAGAAAAGGACAATTGTTTAGAGGGATGTTTTAGAAAGGGCTCCTAATTTCCTAGCTTTATGTGGACCTGATTCTTATACCACTTTCTGATGCAGATGGAGAAATTGATTACACTGCCTTTGTGTAGTGAAGTGCCCCTTAAAGTCTTTCAGAAATAACGCAGACTTGGATCATCAGATCCTACTGGACCTAAATCCAACTCTTTAATAAATGTAGCTAGATCTTGGAATAATAGCTACTTATTAAAAACAAAACAAAAGGCAACAAGAAAGCCCTGCGTTGTCACTGAAAAAGCATCTTTAGATACATACAGCATCTCCCACGACCAGAGCTGGGATGAGTTTGGACTGCTCTAAATCCAGTTCTAATGGTTTCTCAACAAAACTGCCCTTTTGCAGTGGTGTGCAAATGTTTCATGCATTTCCTAGGCTTTTCTGACATCCTTTCTTGAATAATTACTTTCAGTGGACTGCATTCTCATTCAGATGTTGTAGAGGTGTAATTTCTCATTAGCTAAGAAAAGCTAATTCTTTATTACCTGGAGACTTGTGGCCAACTAACATTGTTTCTTTTAACTAAAATAATTAATCATTTCCCCTCCCTCCTCTTTAGATCCCTTCTAGCTGGACTCCCTTGGTCTCTGTCTCAAGTGTGATACTCCCTGTAGCAGGGAGAAGCAAGATAAGATGACCAGACCCACTCCTTCCAGTACTACCTACACCTTTCTCCTCACTGAAACCTTCTTGTCTCTGCAAAGGTATTTGTGCATAAAATATCTTCAGTGTTATCCTGCATGAAGAACTGTATACTTGGGTATTAACACCTCAGCAAATCTCTCCAGACCCTTCAGAAGGCGTGGAGAAGTACAGTGAGATGTGTGGTGCTTCAAGAGGCAGTTTGTGGTAGAATCTTAGGAGTCACAATCTTGAGCTTAAGTTGAGAACAACTTCCTCAAGGGCAGCATGTGTTCCTGTGACAGAGCAAAGATTTCATCTGTGTCCCAAAGCACACACAGAGATGTGGCACATTGAAACAACCCTGGAAGCAGTGGGAGAGGAGTAAGAGCAGAGAATAACTCAGATCATGTGGCAGCAGGTCAGGGAGTTGGAGTGATCTGGTCGTACTGACCTCTGTAGTGTAAGTGAAGGGGTGAAGGGCACAAGTTATCAACTGGAGAGTGTGGAGGGTTTGTGAGTAATATTTTCCCCATTAAACTCCTCCCAATATTCGTGCAAAGGATTTGGATATTCCTTGGTTTGTCACAGTGAAATGGTAAAGTGACCTGCTGTGGAGCTACTGCGCTGAGCAGGAAGGATCAGGAGGGGAAACAAAATGTGGGAACCTGGTCCTGGTCTTGAGGTGGGAGCGCTCAGCCTGAGGCTGCTCTCAGCACTGCTCTTGGAGATCCAGCCTGGTGCAAACGGAAGTGGGCCTGGGGTACCCTGCCTGTTTTACATACCTGAATTTCAACACAGGCATAGCTTATGTACCCCAAAGCTGCAAGTACTGAGAAATCTGGACAATTTGGGATTTTTTTTTCCTTAGCTACACCACATGACTATTTTGTGCCCCACAAATGGGAAAGAAATCCTGAAAGGTTTCACAGGATGATTATAGATTTTGCAACGTGCCACCTAGTTTCATATATTGACTCAGACTGGGTGCTAGGAGAGGTTTCAGTATGGAATAGTGGAGGAGTTGATAAGAAGGAGCCCTGAGAGCCCAGATCACTCCYCTCTCTGGTGTGAACAGCCCTTTAGACACCAGATGGAGGAAGAGATAATGGCAGCACAAAGGGGAAACAAATTGCAATGAAAACTGGAGTGTGCCTCTAAGTAGTGACACTTTTTGTGTCTTGGTTAAGTCCTTAATTTTGGCTTCTGTGACACAATATTAAACATGTATTTATTTCTGACTTTGACATKAATAACTATGTTTTCCAATTTCTGCTTATGGAATAAAGGGTCTCCCTAGGCTGAGAGAAGGGGAAGATGTAATCCTAAAAAAAACCAGTCAGGTGACRCAGGGTGACACAGGCAGTATTTCCTGTTATAAACTTGCATAAAAATCCAATGTGACAGTCAATCCTGTGTGATATGCAGATTATACTAGATTAGTTAATTCTAATTGGACATAGCCTGTTATCCCTGAAGTAGAGATTTTTCTAGAGCATTCCTTAGTCCTGTTTCAAAGAGTAATCTCAATAATACAACCGCAGTCTTTGGACCAAAAAAAGAAACATACCTAAAATTAACTACAATTTTAGCAGATAAACTATGTCTTCACTAAAAGTTTGTCTTCCTGTTCTCAAGAGAACTTGTGCTCTCCTTGTGTTCACTTATTTGCAGTCTTAGACAATTGTGCTGTGCCCTYCTAACAGCAAGAGTTTGGCTCCAGTTGTGCAATTGTGCACTAATTGGCTGCAAATCAGAATTAGATGTGAAGATGCCAATGAGTTCTCTTCCAGAAAAAAAATTAATGAGAGTCATTCTCTTTCCCCCAAAATTACTGTCATTCAATTTGACTGAAATATTCCCTCCTCCACCATGCATTATGCCCAACCATGCAGGAGTTAATAGCATTCCACTGATATAGCAAATTACTTCTTACTGGTGATGACACAGCATGCTTAAAAAATTTTGCCCCCACTTTCATTTTTTCCTATTCTTCCAATGTGATTCACCCTCCTACACCTTTCGTTCCATTGCCTCATGAGTAATTTCTCTTTATCTGCATCAAGCAAATGTAATGCTGTATAAAAGCTGGAAACAGCTGCTTTTGTACTGTAGTTACTATTAATAAGTCTCTGGTGTTAATAGTTCTCTGATCAATGCATCCTGATTTTTCCCCTGTGAAATGTAATGTTCAATTTGTAAAAAAAATAGGAAAATACACAGATCAGACATTTATAGTTTGTGATAACTTGAGCAGGATCTCAGATATGCCCTTTCCTTTAGTCTATCATTAGTAAAAGTAGATTGCATGTGTATATAGTTTCCCAGGTAAATATCATTCCTGTTCTTAAGTGATATTGTTGTCCATGTAGTAGAAGCAGTATGAGAAAATACACCAGCTGACACAGCATGTATGTTGTCCCCTTTCTCCAAAGTTCAGGACACGAAAGGGATGTTCCATGAACAAGGAGGTGCAGCAGCCTGGGATTGTCACAAGGACAAGTCATTTGAGATATGTTCAACAGAGCCTGGCAATGTGGTAGCTGTGGTAAAGGACATGGGAAGCCACTTATGAGCTATTTTCACTTAATTTAATGGCAGTCATTTAAAAATAAATCAGTGTTCTCYGTTTGTTGTCACTAGGGAGACATCAGACCCTCAGAAAACAAACCATACAACCTGTGGGTAAGACCATCTGTGGAGGTGCCTGTTTCTCTCCCTTCAGGGTGAACAGCTGTGGGAATATGCACAAAATTAGGCAAAAGGAATTCCACTTTGCACTGTACTAAACTGAGAAACGTCGATGGGAATTGCTAGATGCTCAGTTCGGACAGAGAGTAGACACTTTATTTATGTAAGTTCTCTACCTTTGTTCGACTGAGTGAGTGAACCTGTATGCTTCAGCAGCTCTGAGGGGAGCACTATCCCCCTGAAGTTTCCCTTTTAACCAATGCTCATGGGAGAGAGGGAAAGYTGGGAAGTATACACAGCTCACACTACAAAGCTTTTTACACAATAGCCAAATGCTTAGAGTGATACACATGTATGTGCCTTAGACTGAAGGCCTTCAGTGAGGAGATGGAAAGGAACATTTAATTACTCTGTATAAAAATGAATAAATAAATGCATTTAAATTTGTGATTCCAAGACTTTTGTACTGAGACAACCATGTGGAAGAACAGTCTAACCAGAAGAGCAAGTCAACAGTTGCCATTCCCTGCTATTGTTGTACCCTTGTACTGAGCCATTCCTGCATACCCTCCAGAAGTCTTTCTGCGCTTGTTTATTTGCCATGTAAGGGAGGTAAAGAGGTGTTGCATGCATGTTTTAGGCTGTTTTCACTGACTTGAAGATGACTATCTTCAAAAACAGCTCAGTGTTTCCTCTCTGGAATAGAGAGAAGACTAGTCCAGTGGGAAGCAGCAGTCTTTGAGAAAAGTCAGTGTCCTGGAGTGACTTTATGATGCTATATATCCCAATCACCTGCTTAATCAAAAATATTAACTCTGTGTCTTTGAGCTGGCTCGAGGAAGGAGCCAGGCACTTGTTTTGGTTTTCTTCGAAGGTGTTTACATTCTTCTACGTATCAGCTAGCTATGTTGTCGTTCTCAGGAGAGAATACTCGGCAGTCTCTTTCTATAGCTCAGGCTGAAGGGGACACTTTTTACCTTTTTTTTCTTGTGAGCTTTCACCTTGCTTTTACTCAGCTGAGGGATATTTGGAAGGAGTTAAAACTTGCTTTTTGGCTTTTTCCCTCCTCTGCCTGAAGCACGGAAAGAAGACAGTTTTTCTTCTCCTGGGATCGCAGTTTTCTTCCTTCTTCCTTTGGAACTTTACAACACACTACTGAACTCTGGGGCCTACCTACACCCTGGGCCTGGAGAGGGCCTRCTCCGTACTCAAGCAGCTAGCTAGAGACGGAACAGAAACTACACCCAGGAAACAAAGGACTCTGAATTCATCCAGGTTGTCCTCGTCACAAGAGGTTTATTATCTAACATTATTCATTTTTTATTTCCCTTCCCTTCTCCTGGTGCCTGCGTGCACCACCACATTCCCCCCCCAGGAGMTGAGTTTTGTTAAATAAACAGGTTTTTTCGACTTTCCTCTGAGAAATTCTTAAGGGGAGGGGAAGGGAATTATTAGGACCCTATCTTTTGCAGAGGAGGCCCTTTGAGTCTTCCTCCTAAGTTTGTCCAAACTGTGACAGTCAGCAATGGCTTTTGGAACCTCACCAGTTACACCAGCACTCAAGAGCACACATGGCATGCGCGGGAGAGAAGAGTAGCTCCAGCATGCTTCCCATTCAGGTCCTTTTCAGCATGTGGGAAATGGTTATACTACTCCTATAAAAGCCTTGGAAGCAATAATAAAGTTGGATGGCAAAAGACTACTACCTTGTTATTGAATATAAAAATAACATAAGGATTGTAAATGTCATAAGATTGGGTTTCCCAGGTAAAAGGGAAGGGATTAAACTTCTTTATGAGCCTTGGATTTTTTTCTGATTCAGACTTAATTGGCTTATTGAAACAACTTCAGAAAGGTGAAAGGTTCACCAAGAATCTCCGAAGCTGTGGAAGGGCCATCTGCTGCAGGAAGTTCCAGATACTGCTTCTAAAGTACAGCAGCAGGTGTTGCAAGCAAAAATCCTTTTATTTATTGCTCTGGAAAGTTTTCAGAAGAAGCCAGGTTGTGGCTCCCAGACTGAATATGGGATGTATGAAGTCACCCCTGTGCCACAATGCTACTTCTGCTACATATAAAATCATAGAATTGTTAGGGTGGGAAGGGACCTTAAAGATCAGCTAGTTCCAACCCTCTGCCATGGACAGGGACACCTTCCACTAGACCAGGTTGCACAGAGGGGCACAGAGGTGCACACGGCCTTGAACACCTCCAGGGATGGGGCACACACAACTTTTCCGGGCAGCCTGTGSCAGTGCCTCACCACCCTCACAGTAAAGAATTTCTTCCTAATATCTAATCTAACCCTGCTCTCTTTCAGTTTAAAGCCATTCCCCCTTGTGCCATCACTACACACCCTTGTAAAAAGTCCCTCTCCAGCTTTCTTGTAAGACCCTTTAGGTACTGGAAGGCTCCTAGAATGTCTCCCCAGAGCTTTTTCATCTCCAGGCTGAATAGCCCCAGTCCTCTCAGCCTGTCTTCATAGGAGAGGTGCTCCAGCCCTCTGATCAACTCTGTGACTTCCTAGGGACTTGCTCCAACAGACCCATGTCCTTCTTATGTTGGGGACACCAGAACTGGACACAGCACTCCAGGTGGGGTCTCATGAGAGCAGAGCAGAGGGGCAGAATCCCCTCCCTCACGCTGTTGCCCACGCTGCTTTGGATGCAGCCCAGGAGAGGGCTTGCTTTATGGATTGCAAGCACACATTGCCAAGTCATATTGAACTTCTTGTCAACCAACACCCCCCAGTCCTTCTTTTCAGGACTGCTCTCAATCCATTCTCCATCCAGCCTACATTTGTGCTTGCGATTGCCCCAAAGCTCATGCAGGACTTTGTTATAGGGTGAATTATAGCTGTTGGCATTAAGAAGTCCAACAACAAACTGAAATATTTTCATAATTTTTATCACCTTTTTCAGTGGTCTAAGAAGATAATTTGCCCAGAAATGGCTGTAGACAATGTTGTAAAATTCCCATGTCTTTCAATTAGAAAAATGGTCTGAAATCAATTATATGAAATTAAATTTAAAATAGAAAATGTTCAGGGAGTACACGGACAATAGAGTTGGGAAAGTAATGAAGACCTATGCCAGAAGAAAAGGATCTGGGTGCAGCATAAGACAAGTTAGTGAGAGGAGCAGATGTGAGAGGTTTGCAGGGAGCACGTGTGCTCTCCTTGGACATCACATACATTTACTGCAACTGATCAGTCTTTTTCTTATTTTATCCTTATTGAGGTTGGTTTGGTCTCAGACAGTGTGGTCTTGTTTGCATCTTGTTTTTAATGTACTGATGTGCATTTTAGAAAGRAACATATACACAAGCAAAAGGCAGTAGGAAGACAATACCAATAGCAACAGAAGAGAAGGCTGACCAGTTTGCCCTGCTTATTCCAGAAAGAAAACACATTGCAACCGCATACAAGTAAATTTGTTACAAGGCAGGCAGTGTTTGGCTGTTTACTCTGCCTACTGTGGGTCAGAGTGAGAAAGATTTGGTTCAGTATGCAGTTGGATACATTGAGGTGAGACATGGGGAAAAGATTTCTAACTGTAAGGGGATTAAAACAACAGCACAAGTTATATGGGGAAATGTTGGCATCATTAAATTGGCATAATTTAAAAACTTCATTGAAAGATTTTGAAAAATCATTGGACCTTAGTAAGTCAGAGATTGCCTAAGTAAATTCAGGTTAGGATGCAGAAACTAACTTTTACAAGGAGAAGAAAAGCCTGCAGCTGCAGACTTGCCTGGCAGCTTACAAATCCCACTGGAAGGTAGCACAGRGTAGTCTGAGCTGTTCCAGGTTAAATCCACTTGTTCTGCTTCCAGCAGTTCTCCGTGGTCTTATTTTTGAATTAAAGGTATTTTGCAATACTTTCATACTTTGTGCAGGATTGAAGACTGTCAGTGTGAACTCAAAGCTTCTAAGGAAATGCACTGGTTAAAATTTGATGAAGATTATTAAGATTACGTCTTTTAGTTTTGGTGCCTGCCTACATTTTATCATGGGTTTAAAGAAAGTGTCTCAATGCTTAGGGTCAGAGACTGAGTTTTACTACTCAAACAYGCAGTGTCCAGAAACAATAGTATTCCAGTTAAAGCTTGTGCAATGCTGTGCCTATAAATGCAATAGGGAGATGCTGGTCACCACGGAAGTGGGTTTTCTTGCTTCTCTCCCCTCTAATTCCACTATTTCTTTCACCTGTGTCAAAGAGGTTGCTGTGCTGGTACCTATTGGTTTGCAGGCTGTGTGCTGCCAGGGCTGAGCCCTGCAGCCAAATGACAGTGTGCCAGGGAAGCAGACAGGCAAGAGCAGCGAGCACACAGAGCTGGACCTCAGAGCACTGTCACCTGGATTGCACAGGCGCTCAAACAGTAGTGAGGTGAATCTGTTGAAAATCAGATGGGAGATTTATGAACAASCCTTTCTCTGACCAGCTCCCTGTCCTGTTTGGGAGCAGTTGCATGAAATGAAGGGCAAACATTCTCCTGGAGGTTTTTGGGTGAAGGTAGCTCCTCTTGGCTGGGTAGGTGTGCTTTGGAGAATGCCCACAAGAAGAGGTTCCTCTGGGTAAGAGGCCCAAACAGACTGTATGGGCTTTGATGGGAGCTTGGGCTTGTACAAGCAGAAGGGTCTCAGTATTTAATTTGGGGTTTGCATGTCCTCACACTGAAAACGAGCCAAAGGAGTCTGCACTCACAGCAGGGGAATGCAGTTGCTGAGAAGGTTTTGTCATATGCTGAGTGCTTTTCTGTATCAGGCTCCAAGTACATAAATGGACAAATGATTATAAGTTCCTTGGTCCTCTTTAGCAATGACCTAAATGTACACTTGAGATATTGTTTTAATATTTTGGAAAATACTTRAGCCCACGCTTGACAGATGTCCAGCTACGGGATATTTATTAGGTTCTCTGCTCTTGTCATGTTAGTGCAAAGGACTAAAGGGCTAAAGGGCTGGTTAGAGAGAGCTGAGCTGGCACTGAGAGAGCTCCTGTATCTTCATGGAAAAACCCAGTGTATGCATTCCTGCCAGAAGCAGAAGAGCTCTGCTGACTTGTTCATGCACCTTCCTGAAATTAGCTTAGGGGTCTTCTACAGTGCAGGATGTGGAGAACTCCCAGCATCCTCATGTCCCAGTCCCTAGCTTTAATTAGCCAGGAACAATCTTGTCCTGCATTCTATACTGCATACAGAAACCTAAGCACTGCTTTTAACCTCACTGGAGATAAAATATGTTTCCAAATTTTACAGTCTTGCAGCTGGTTTGCAAGCATTGATAAGAGATAAGCAACAATTAACACACCAGATGGATTTTTATTAGTTGTATTTAGGGCTGATGTGCGAGATTCTGAAGACTGAAAAGCAATTTTTGAGGCTGCTTCTTCAGTTGAATTCCTGTTCCTTAAGCAAGATAGAGACTAAATGAGGTGGGCGTGATTTCTAAGAGCTTTGAGTGACTGAACTGAGCTGTATTACAAAAATAATTGAGGAAAGAGTGAACATGAGTAAGGAAATAAAAGTTAAGTGATAGAACTGATATAGGATAATAATTTGTTATCCCTGAGGTGTGTGTAGTTTTCAGAAAGATTTTACATTTACGTGAAAATCATCTGAATGTAAAGTTTTTTCTGCTGTAAGTGTTCGCATTCATGTATTACACTGTTTAGAAATACAACATATATTGACACATTTAATAAATGTTTTGCAGAAGAGCAAGAATGGAACTTATTTTCTATTCCAAACTTTTTGGAATGTATAAGTGTAAGAAGTGTATTAAAGAGATGGATTGTTGATAAAAACCAATAAATAATGATATTACATAAAAGCAGTAAGAAAAGAAAAACTGAATACAGGATGACAATGAAGATAAGACTGAAAAATGTAGAGGAAAACAGAGAAAGATGATGACGAGGTAAAGTGAAATGAGAAAAAYTAAAGAAAAGGAAAAGTTCAGGAAAAATCTAACATGTAGAAACCAGCAGTGAATTTTATACTATTGTAGGGAGTATAATAAGGAGAGAATGTCTTCCAGAAGAATGGCTTGTGGCTCGACTACAGGACACTGCTTATTTCAAGGGTGAAATGCTGTGATGCAATGTGTACTTTCAGGACTGAAGTCTCCAAAACTGGCTAACGTCACTAGAACATATTGCTGGCCTCTCAACCAGAACCTGCTGCACCAATGCAAAGACTAGAGAGTGGAACACATTTGACCACATCTGGCTGGTCACAGGAGACTGCCTCGACATGCCACAGCGAGGAATGGGTTCTGCCTGTTGGAGCGGTGCATCTCGAGCTAGAGCAGATGGCTAAAAGAGGTTTGAGGGATCATGGTAAGGGGAACTTCATCACCCTGACTTCAGCAAGCCCTGGCATGGTTTGAAGGAAAAGCCGTGTGTGACATTTTGTTACAGCATTGTTAGTCACTGCTGCCTTCTGCTAGKGCTAGTGTAAATGAACTATTACTACATATTAAATTGTTATCATCAAACCACAATTAAGCCTTTGGGGAGCATGCATCTGTAAACAAATGATGAATGGCTTACATTCTTTGTCTCTTTTCTTCTCATATGCCCACGTATGAGCACTGCAATTAATTTCTGTAATGGATTTTTTTTTTTAATGGAAATGCACTCGTTCAGTCAAAATGGCTTTCCCATTAAGTGTAAAGCTCTGTTTCACTGACTTGTCTTGAGTTAAGAGGGCCACTGGCACTTCATAGGAGACTTTGGGAAACATTTAGGTGAGAAACAGTCCTATGTCTTTGGTAAATGTTGAGAAAGAGTTTCTTTCTTCCATTTCTGCTTTTGTGTAATTCTTTAGTGAGACCAAGTTGTTGACTTCTGTTGCTTGTTCGTTCTTGTAAATCTGGAGGTAGATCTGCTGGAGAGAGATGGACCTCTGATAACAGTAGGCTGAAAAGCCCCTTGACCACTTCCAAAGAATGTCAGCAAGGCWGAGGCTGCAAGCAGACTCCCCCAGTTGGTCCATGCTGACTATGAAGCTGGTACTGTGGAGAAGCCTGTGTTACTAAACCCCTGACTTATGATGATAAGATAATACAATGGTGTGTGAGTGAGAGCAAGGGCTTGCTAACTCCAGCACAGCAGAGGGCTGACTCTCATCTGCTCTGCACCCTGCTTTGCTCTGAGTTTTCATGGCCCTGTGTGCCTGCGGACTTGCTGACTTGCATTTTYCCTAGGTTAGTTATCCGTATCACTTTGCTTTTCAGAGGGTGGACAAAACCCTTAGGCATAACTCAAGGCAACCATCAAACTGTGTCCAGAGTCTCTGTSAAACCATGTTGGGTGGGCACTGCATTTTGCATCTGAAGTTACATTAATAATTTATTACCTGACTTCAAACAAAGAAAGTATAGACAGGTAGCGAAGACTGTTGAAGATATAAAGGAAGAATAATTATGTGGGTAAGGAGTACTGTGCTGTGAAAAAGTAAGAGGCATTTTCAGCTTGTCTTCTGCAGCTCATGTCTGTTAACAGCTGCAGGCTGCTGGCAAAGTGGCAGCAGTGAGGGGGCCTGCAGTGATCAGTTTTAGGAACAGGGGGCAATTAGCCAACTTTTTAAAAACTCCTTCTCATGCAATCAGTAGTGTTAATGGTCACTGATTTTTGAATAGCCAGCTGAAAGCATGCTCCTGCTATTTGCAGTTTCCTCCTAAGACTGAATTTAAAATGTGAGTGAAACCAGAGTTGTGCCCCAGTAGCCACTGCTAAATTCTACAGGAACTGATGAATCTGGATCATTCTGAGAGCCAGGCTGTGCCCAAGCACAGGTGGAAAGCATCATTTTTACCCAGAAAGGAGACAAGATGTAAAGCAAAATCAGTCCATACTACCCTAAAATGAGAGTAGTTTAGCCCATACTTTCCTATGTACTTTTCTACCCTACCCTGGTAGAAAAGTTGCTTTGAAACCTGTCCTCCAAGGAATTGCTGCCTAAGCTGGTGACTTCTCTTGCATGTGTGCTAATTAAAGAGCTTAGACTGCTAGAGTTTAGGCACTAGGTTTGTAACACAGAGGTTAAACAGATGCTTAATCATTGTGGGTATAGCCCTTCAAACATCCTTAGTGTGGCTCTGGTARAAAGTCAAGGAGATGTAAGTGCCACATTTCAACCAGTTGTGAGTCTGAAAGAGGCTGAAAGTGACTCCTCCTTCTTAGTGTCCTCACAAGTCTCTCTTGGCACTTCTGAAGTGCTTCTTGCAGATGAGGAGTGACTTTTTTGCAGGCTTTCTCTTTGACCTGCAGAGACTGATCTGGGTTGTTCCCTAACTACTGAGCATGTCTGGCCCTGGGATGAATTTACAGAGCTGAGGGAGGTGCAATGCAGAGAAGAAAAATATGCTTGCAATCTCACTTACACCCTGAACATTAGGTTTCTTGAATGTATCAATATATTTCAGGGAGACTGAATGTATCCTGTAATGTCTCTCGGTCTAGGCAACTACCAGCCTTTTAATTATGGCTACTACACCATTTCCTTCCTTTCAGGAAGGTGAGGGCAGTATTTGCACTACCAACTTCTTATGTAATATCTCAGTGAGTAAAACACATAACCAGACATGAGGGATTTTTACTTAATAACACCTGGTCCTGGCAACCTCCCATTTTCTAATGAATAAACTATTCCCTGGAGGGTAGAAGAAGGAAAAAGAAATCGAAATGAAAATCATATTGGCTTAGCTCTAGTATTTGAAACAAATTACTTTTTTTTTAATAATCTGCCCAATTTCCTCATTAGAGTGTCACAGATTTTCAAACAGCATTGGTTTTGTCCCAAAACTTATCTCACATTTATTTGCAAGTATCACATTAATGTATGAAGGGACCTGTTTCATTTTGTGCTCGCATGGTGAAAAAAAACCAAACCAGATTTGTAATTCCCTCTGCGGTCCTTTATAATGAGAAATACTTCAGGAATAGGCAATTTTAAAGAACTTTAATTGCTTCTCCCTCTAGCAAAATGTCTGCAATCACTGATGAAAGGGCCCTTCTTTACCGGTAATGAACAGTCAGCAGTGTGAGCTTCTCTAGCCGCCCAGCGTAGAGGCCATTGACTCATGCTGAATATTCTGGTACTCTTACCTACCTGTTGAGAGAGGAACAGCCTCCAGAAACAGCCACTGTCTCCATGCCTGAAACTCTGAATTATTCCGAACCAGTGTTCTCACATTAGGTGAAGTCCCTTGTATAGGGTTTGCTTGGCAACCTTGTGGTAGCAGGGGATCTACAGAGGTGGTTTTGGTGAGAAGCTGCTGGAAGCTTCCCCCATATCCAAGAGAGCCAATGCCAGCAGGCTCCAAGACAGACCCACTGCTGGCCAAGGCCAAGCCCAACAGCAACAATGGTAGTGCCTCTGGGACGTTGTATTCAAGACGAGGGGAAAAAAAAATTATGCAAAAATAATTGTGGTCAGAGAGGAAAGGACTGAGAATATGTGAGAGGAACAGCCCTGCAGAACCCAAGGTCAGTGCAGAAAGGAGGGGCAGGAGGTGCTCCAGATGCTGGAGCTGAGATTCCCCTGCAGCCCGTGGTGGAGACCATGGTGAGGCAGCTGTGCCCCTGCAGCCCATGGAGRTCCAKGGTGAAGCAGAGGTCCACCTGCAGCCCCTGGAGGATCCCATGCCAGAGCAGGGGGATGTCTGAAGGAGGCTATGACCTTGTGGGAAGCCCACAGTGGAACAGGCTCCTGGCAGGACCTGTGGGACTTTGGAAAGTGTAGCCCATGATGGAGCAGATTTGCTGGCAGGACTTGTGACTCCATGGGGAATCCGTGCTGGAACAGCCTGTTCCTGAAGGACTGCACCCTGTGGAATGAACCCACGCTGGAGCAGTACGTGAAGAACTGCATCCCCTGGGAAGGACTCATATTAGAGAAGTTTGTGAAGGACTGTCGCTTGTGGGAAGGACCCAGGATGGGGCAGGGGAAGGACCTCTCCCCCTGAGGAGGAAGCAGTGGCAGCAACGACGTGATGAACTGACCGAAGCCCCCATTTCCAGTCCCCCTGTGCCGCTGAGGGGAGGAGGTGGAGAATAGGGAATAAAGTTAAGCGTGGGAAGGAGGGAGTAGTGGGGGAAAGCCATTTTTAAGATCTGGTTTTGTCTGTCCTTCACTGCATTAAGTTTTCAGACTTTTCTTCAACTCTTAATTCTGCAGCCCAGTGGAATAGGGTGTCTCACTGTTATAAATTATCTTACACTGTACTCCAACCTTTTTGTGCAATTTGCATCCCTCTGAGCAGTGTTCAGTTGCCAACCTGTTATCTCCTTTCTCTGGCCCAATTAATTTAGAGGCAATCAATTTAATCCTTGAACAGTTTGAACAGATGCTTGCCTCCTTCCAGCTCCTGTCCATCTTTCTCTGAAAGCTTCTCTGTTGGTGACACATGCTGTGTGCCAGACCATGTTGCACATTCAGGCGTGCCATTCTGGAAGAATGGAAGTTCATTGAATGGAAGAAGAGTTCATGACAGTATCTCAGATAGCAAATAATGGTTGTCTTCATTTATGCAAAATTAAGCCATGGTTAAATTCAACCTGTCCCATAGGATTGACACAAAACTTGTACAAAACCAATGCAATAGGATTAATTTTGCTTAAATAATTTTGTTCACAGAATGGCTTTTCACACATCTTGCTACATATTCGTGTGGCTGAATCACTGGGGAGAGAGGAAAGGAGTAAGGACAGTTTTTTTTCCTCGAGTCATTAAAAAACTGTGAGGCATTTCATCAAGGAAAGTTGGTGAGTTCCTGTGCTCTGCAGCAGTATTTTTGAAAGTATGAACCTACTGTCAGTACTTAAATGAATAGTGTTCTCAAGCTGAACCTTTCAAAAGGAATTTTAAAAAAGGAATTGGTCCAGAGCCAGAAGCAGAGCAGAAAAAAAGGAAAAGAGCCACAGAGTAGAAAAGCAGCATGAGGCTCAGCAGTGGGTAGTATCGTGGGTAGCATTGGAACTGGTGACATTTGTACTGCAATAGCATTTAAAGGCTGTAGTCACTGGAAAGGGCACTTTAGACAGGCCTTGTGAATATGTGAACAGCTGAGTGGCTGACAAGGGCTGATAGAAGAAAGCAGAATGGTGCACATGGAGTATGAAAGACAATTACTATTAGCTGAACTCTCTGGTCATAGTCCACCCAGCCCTGACTCTCCCATGATCAGCACATAGGTGTAAATTGTTGAACAAAACATCAGGACTCCCAAAGCAGTGGTAGTGTTTTAGTAGCTGGTTGAACACTTGACTAGTTACTGCAACCCCTGTCCCGTGCTTGGATCCCATCCTCTAAAATCCTGTCCATTCATAAAGTCACTGTTAAAGATATGGACAGGGACATCACTCCTCAATTACCATCACATCCAAAATAGACTGGACTTGGGCAAATTAATTTAATTTATTGCTAGTTAGTAAGAGAGAAGGATAATGAGAAAAAAGAACTTTAAACACCTTCCCTCTACCTCTCCCTTCTTCCCAGGCTCAACTTCACTCCTGATTTCTCTACCTCTTTCCCCACAGCGACACAGGCAGATGGGGAATGGAGGCTGCGGCCAGTTCATCACACTGTACTTCATCATCGTGTCTCTGCTGCTTCTTGTTCCTCAGGGACAGGACTCCTCACACCCTTCCCCTGCTCCAGCATGGGATCCCTCCCATGGGAGCCAGTCATCCACGAACATCTCCAACTTGAGTCTCTCCCATGGGCTGCAGTTTTCCATTAACTGTTCCAGCGTGGGTCCCTTCCACAGGGTGCAGTCCTTCAGGAACAGGCCACTCCAGCGTGGGTCCTCAGTGGGGTCACAAGTCCTGCCAGCGAACCTGCTCCAGGTGCTCTCCTCTTCTCACACGTACTTCAGGAGCCTGCTCCAGCGCAAGCTTCGCACAAGGTCACAGCCTCCTTCAGGCATCCCTGCCCTGGAATGGAATCCTCCAGGGGCTGCAGGTGGACCTCTGCTCCCCTGTGCACCTCCACGGGTTGCAGGGACACAGCTGCCTCACCATGGTCTGCACCACGGGCTGCAGGGGAATCTCAGCTCCAGCATCTGGAGCACCTCCTGCCCCTCCTTTCTGCACTGACCTTGGTTTCTGCAGGGCTGTTCCTCTCACATATTCTCACTCCTCTCTCTGGCTGCTGTTCAGCATTTATTAACTTTGCTTCAGTATTTTATCACCACCGTTGCTCAGCTTGCTCAGTGGCGGGTCGCTCTTGGAGCCAGCTGGCATCGGCTCTGTTGGACATGGGGGAAGCTTCCAGCAGCTTCTCTCAGAAACCACCTCTGTACATCCCCTGCTACCAAAAGCTTGCCATGGAAACCCAATACACCCACACAGATACAGATATGTACATGTCTGTTTGATTGAGTTTCTGAGGAAGTTCCTCAGACTGTGTCTTCGTTCTCACCTCTGATTTTTGGTAGGACTCTATTTTGGGTATTGCATCTTCATTTTGAGTAGTTACACTCACTTCTACACTTTCAGTATATGAAGGCTGCTGTGTTCACTGGTCTCAGTAAAATTCAATATAACCTACGCCATTATTTTCTATTTGTATTGCTTTTAGGGCTAATAACACAAAGCTTGGGCCTGATAGAGTGAGGCACTGGAAAAATGTTTAGTACTGTTCTTGCATCCTAATAGGGTCCAAGAACAAAAAAACCCCTGTAATTTGAAGAGATGAGCCACTTAAAATGTGGGAATCAGAAGAGTTGAGAAAGATACAGCACTAGAGGGCAGATATTAATGCCTGAACTTTCACAAGGTTGTAAATTCTGTCTTTGGGACCTGAAGGAAGTGGCAGGGCTATTTAAAACTATCAAGAACCAACTGCCTTAAAAATTAAGCTTTAAGTGACATACTAACATCTATCCAGAAATCAATAGTCAACTGAGGAGCTGAATGCAGATTTTCTGATTCCTAGATAAATACCGACCTATAAATCCTCTGGGCAGAATCTAAGTCCCTGGCAAAACTCCCGTTATCTCCAATGGGAAAGTTTCCATTCTCAGTTTTTCCCCATATCTCATACAATACATCACAAATATCCCAGGTAAAGTGTATACAAGATAAGAAAAAGAATCTTTCTTGGAAGTCATCCTGTGCCTTACAGCACAAAATCCCTTGCACTGAGAGCACTGTCATGGTGAACCACTCACATTCATATTAACGCAATATGAACTTTAAAGTTGTTTTCTGCCTCCTTGCCTTTGTTTCTGTGTGTCCATCAGGAAGCCACAGTAAGCATACAGGTTACATTCTCAACAAAAGCAATGTGCCAAACAGTATTTAATCTTACAGCTTTTGCTTATCTTTGTTGTGGAATATAGTTTGTTCTGGGTACTGCACAATAGTTTTGTTGTTTGTCTAAAAGCTGAGAAATTTCTTTAGATAAAGAATAAAATTGATTCACTGGCAAAAAGCAGTTTTACTTCTCCAGCCCAGAAAACTTCAAAATGTCATATTTTGCAGAGAGGAGAAGAACATGACAAAGGGAAAAACTGAATAAAAGACAAATATAGGACATCTTTGTAATGAAGATTAGAAAGAAAAAGCAGAACTTTCCTTAAAAGAAAAGCAGGAAGACAAGAAAGAAACTCCACCTCCTTTCTCCAAAAGCATCTAACATTTTGCAAAAAAATGAAAGCAGCAGCCAGGAACGCTGAGCCCTTGTTGCTGTTGGGTGAAGTAAACCCAAACAGGCAGAAAAGAGTTGCAGCCTGTGCCGGGGGCTTGATGTGAACTTGCTCTGGGTCAGCCATGCGGTCACTGCTGCAGCCGTTACAGATATCGTGGACAATGACAAAAATACCTCTGAGTGATTCAGAGCGGGTTTACGCATTTGCAAGTAATTCATGACATGTGCTCTGGGGCCAAGTCACAGATCACCTCTAGCTCTTTGAGTGGGTATAGGCAGAAGGGGAATGGGGGAGTTAAAATCCCCCTGGTTCTAGCTGTGGCTAAATTCATGCCATTGGGATATTTTGGTGGTTTGAATGCCATTAAAATATCTCAGAGCACCTTTAGACTAAACCAATCCCCGTATTTGTTATCTGGCAGGTATCTTCTTCAAGGTCAGACTGACAGGGACAACTGTGGGTTTTTTAACTTCTGCTCAATAGTCCAGGATATGCTGCCCTTTCCCACCAGCATTCACTAGTATCACCTATTTATTCTCTGATGCTGGCCAGATTGTGTTTTCAATCTTGCCTGCTCTTTCTGTTGGACATCATAGTTGGTGGCTTTTGGGATTAGGTGGTGGGCTCATTGGAGGGGCTGGCAAGTGCTTTGCAAGCAGCAGGACACAGAAGGCAGCTCTGTTGTGGGTCACCCTTGCTTAGGCATCCCTATTGTGGCTGTCAGTGATGATAAGGTTGGTGGCTTTGGTCATCCTACCCTCCACATCCCTTGGTGTGTGCGGACAAGCAAGGTAATGACTGTCCTTGAGTTAAAAATGCTTATAGGTAAAATATCAAGTAAGGCATGGCTGCAACCCGGAGATGAGAGGGATAMCATCATCTGCGCAGCCAATGTGCTGAGCACAGGCCGGACAAAACAGTTTCTTGATAGATTGTAGTAAACTTTTAAAACACCTTTTTCTGGTACGGAGAATATTCTTATCACCCAGTGCTTGCAGTCAAGACTTTGCTAGCCTTGCCCAGCCTCCCATTACCTTAAAGCAAAGTGTTGCACACCCTTCCATCCTAAGTTAGGCATTGTACATGCTCCAAAACAACCTCTCTGCACCTTTGGACTTCAGCCTTTTTTTAATTCTATCTCAAATTACCACTGCTGCCAAAATTTATTATGATTTCATCTGAAGACATCAGATAAACCTCAACTGGGATTTTTAAATTATATGGATTGGTGGGATTTAGCAAACTGAGTGTGCTAATTTAAACTCATGATCCCTAAACTTTTAGCTCTCCTTGTGGACAATTTTCTTCCTGGTGAAGGCTTTCTGCAATGGCCAGCACAACCTTCACACTCATCCCAGTCAGTAATAAGAAAAGTTTGAACATCATTATTTCATTGGCCTCTGGTATCTTATGTTTTATTTCTGAGGGTTTGTTGATGTCTTCAAATTTATTGATTGTCTTCAAATCATGTCACCTAGACAACTCACACTTTCAAATCAAATGGTACTATACTAATGGCAAAGTGATAATCACAGTATTTTTAGTGGTCTTTGGATATGAAATCTTATGCTGCTATGATAATCTTATGTTAAAATCTAATAAATATTCCTCTGATAAATTATTCTTAAATTTCAAATAAATTAATCCACAATAAAAATTAATTTAGCTGTGCCTAAAATTGGAAACAAGGAAACAATAAAAAAGGAATTAGAAAAAAAAAAGGAGCAGGTATCCCTTTAACTGTTGGTTAGTTTAGAACTGTTTATAGTTCATTGGTCATGATATGATCTTCACTCTTTCCTGAAACATCTCAGATCTGACTTGTGCATTCTCAGAGATTTTTCTGTTTTGAGGTAAATATCTGGAGCAAAAAGGAGAGACAATTGCCAGAGGGGAGCTTCTACTACTGTCTTTATGGAAGTTTGTATAAATGAGCTGCACCTTTGTCCTTCCACTGTGATTAGCTGCGATAGTGTCCCAGAGAATCTGCAACATCTTGGGCATCCTTAGGGGGTCCTTGGGGCAGGGACCAGGCTCACTCATAGAGGACAAACACAAGTGGACACAAGACATTGTTCTGTACTCTGAATTAGGAATTGCAAGAAGTGGTTTGGTGAGTTTCTACTCACTCTTTGAGCCCCAAAGTCCTGCTTTTTGTAGGACATCTGACATAGCAGGTTTTGCTGATAGAAGAACCAGGGCTGTAGCTGCCAATCCAGGTTGCACTGGCATCTGAAGGTGCTGAAACCCACTGGTTTCCGTGGGTGGGACACACTGCTGTGCCATTTGGTGCCAGTGCACGTAATGCTGACTGCTGTGTTCTTTCACCAGCATTCTGCTTTTGCTGTGCATTTTCTCCACTTTGCTGCTTCCTTTTTGCTCTGTCCCTTTTTTTTTTGCAGCAGGGCTCATATTCAGCTGCCACTGCAGAAGTTATCAACAGATACTCAAGCTCATGAAAGCTCAAAAGTCTCTAGTAAATTTTTATTGTCTTACATAGTATATGCATAATTATACATGATGATATAGATACAATTTATTTATACCTTATTCAATTGATTTGCCACGTAAACCTGAACTACAGTATAGTGTAAATTAAATAGGAAAAAATATTTTAAAGAGAATTTCAGGGCAAACAAACAAACAAAAAAATACCAACCACACAGAAGGGTGCAATGTATGTTGATTATTTTCTCTTATGGGCAGTGCAGATATGTGCACTGAAGCTGTCACCTTAGACATAAGTATTTATTATTTATTATTTATCAACCTTGTCTTGAGCCATGCTAAGTATATGCATGGCTCCCCATAATACATGCAGAAAATGTGTGCATGATTATGGAAGGCACAATAGGAGTGGCTAATTCACCAACCATTTCTTTCTAGAAATCTGGGTTCAAATACTACCTTTTCACAGAGGAGGCAAAGGATGTATATTACAAAACACATCTCTCTGCTTAGCATGGTAACAAATGCCTGGTATATATTTAAAGAGGAGATTGGCAACATGATTCAGTAATTAGAAAAGTGAGCTGCAATGAGATTTAATGGTTCTATACTGAGAATTCCCAAGGGATGTTCTAAGATCTAAATGTCAACTCTATAGCCACAGTGAGGAGGACATCGCTGAAAAGTGGGAATTAATCCTCTTATTCCATTACAGTTACTGGGCAACCACAAGTGTTGTCATGAAAGTGAAAAACGGGTAAGCAAATAGATTTCATTTTTAATTGCATTCTCTCAAGACAGATACTTACATGTACTTCGCTTTTATTAATAACATTGCTAAAAATGTATGTGCCCTGCAATGTCTTTTCATGTGAGGATGATGAACCTAATGCATACTCTTCCTCTCTAAATTCTGTCCTGCATTGCAATCAACATCAGGGGGTTTATTTACGTTTCTATGGGTTTTTCATTTAAAAATCTTGCTCACTAACTTAGTGCAAGTCATTGTACGTCAAGGCCAAGGAGATGAGTTTTTTTAAATGCAACATAGAAAATCACTAACCCTCTTACCTTCTTGTTGCAGTTTAAAATTTCACATATGTTCACTGCACATTCAGTAAGACAACAACAAGTTTCCCAAGGAAAAGTTTAACTATGGCATGTTGCCAAGTTAATTGTTTGGCCGAATACAGGAACAAGATGAACAAGCCAAGTAATCATCCTAGAACACAGTGGTCCCAAAGAGAGCTCTGTGTTTACAGGGACCTGCATCTTCCAAAGTTAATTTGGAAAGGTTTCCTGCTGCGTGTTTCAATAGAAAACAAAACGTAGTTTCTAATTTGCTTTCCCTGAATAAGAGTCTTCAGATGTTGACAAGTCCTGTAAATGTCATCTGCTTGAGATGTGCCTTGTATACAGTGATAATATGGGAAATTTCTTGCAGAAAATTCTAAAATCTTAAACATTAATCCAAAATCAATGGAGCTCCCTTTTCAGAATTGGGTGATTTGGGTTTTTTTTCGTCCACCCAAAAGGTGCTATTGTGTCAATTTTTTTTTTTTATAATTAAACAATACTGGAGAAAACACAGAAGGTACAAGAAAACTGGCACACACCTCAGTGCGAGCAGAATAGGGATTCAATTTACCAACCAGCCCATCACACTTGAGCTTAGCAAATAACTCATTGTTTCCAAACAAGTTCAGATTTATTATTTTTCTGGAAATCTCAGCTGTGGAAAATCTGCACGAGAATTCCACAGCTAAGCACCTGGAAAACAGATAACTCTTCTACACCAATTTCTCTTGATAGATAAGGCTGGGCTTATAGCTTGGTACACAGAGTGATACTTTGTCTCTGCAGCCTTCTTAAGTATG
The DNA here is from genome assembly GCA_018881555.1 of Amblyornis subalaris. NCBI lineage: Eukaryota > Metazoa > Chordata > Aves > Passeriformes > Ptilonorhynchidae > Amblyornis > Amblyornis subalaris. The sequence goes on from JACAXG010000022.1 coordinate 691,892, forward strand.
TCTGACTCCTCCTATTCTTTTAAAACTTCATCATTAATAAAGCCAAAAATCTTCTTGCAACCACCTTTCCTCCCTGACAAGCACTCCAAATCCCTGATGCACTTACCCCTCTTTTCTGTGGTGATTTTGCTGTGTCTCTTTATCACTATGCTTGTTCCACATAGTTATGGCATTCTGATTCCAGGTTCAGGTAGCTTTCATTCTGCAGAATATAGATTTTATATAAATATATAAACGCATACATATAAAGTATATTTTCATCCATTATGTCTAATTGTGTCACTTTTAGACACAGAAAATGTGTCACAGGTGCAGGGTATGATATTTACTTGAAATTGGGCCAAGCAGTGTGCTAGTTAAATGTAGCTCAACTTTTGTCACTGGTAGGTTTTTTTCGTTGTTTTTCTTAAAGACTCTGCAGGTTTGAAACAGGTCTGAATTTTAATAGTAATCCTGAAGAGATTTGGGTTAAAATGTAATGTGATCAAGTATGAGAACAGAACTTGGTCTGCTATCTTCAGTGGCTTTAGGGAAAGAAAGAATTTGGTGCTTAGTGCTCAGGTTGGCACTTAAAAGAATAAGAAACATTGCCAATAACACATTTGGCCTGAGGATATAACAGTTCTTCAGAAGCACTGATAATTAGTCTCACAGCACCCTTCTGTGTAGCTGGTGCAAGCTTTTGTTACGCTTATTTTACAAAATACAGCGAAAACACAGAGGGTTAACCTGTTACTCCATGAGCAATTTCTGTATTTGTGAAAACAACTCAACTCATGGGCAAAAAGCGGTCTCTGCAAACTATCAAAAGGTGAAAGGAGCTGGGAGTTGGAATCTGGACAACAATTGAATTTGACTGGGAAACGTTTCATTTTTTTTCAGGAAAGCTTTAGTTTCAAACACATCAGAAGATTAAGATTTATTGTCACTTTTCTTTGAAATGTTTTAGCTTTTCTTTAAGGAGAAGAAATACTTTGTCAGAATACATGTTCCATTTCTGAAGGCATTTTCAGTTGGGAAGACTGATAGGAAAATTTTGACTGCCTTCATAACAGTTATTGACTTTTTTAACAAAATGATGCCTCTGGTGAACACAAAGGAAATGGTTTCTGGAAAAAAACCCCACCTGTAAATAAAAGAAAAAAGTTCAGTTCAAGGTATTTTTGTGAATCTCTCCTATCGTCACAGATGTGGGGAAATAACTGTGAGAAACAAAAATTGCGTGACCCAGAAACAGCATAGAAGTATTTGTGCTTGCTGATGTATTACATGAATCCTCTCAGTCAGCAAACACACACCTTGCCCATTGCACAAATGAAAACTTGAGATAGGGAGTGATTTAGAGCATCAGTGTGACAGTGCCATCATTCCAAGAGTCCTGTTGAAAACAAAGAGAATACCAAGAATGGACTATCTACAGGTGTCTTGCCAAAATTAGCAAGGAACAAGCCTAATGCCTTCTGATTGTTTTGCCTTGAAAACCCATGTTCTGTTTCCTGTGAAGCCTGAGCACGATTTTTAGAAAAACCATTCAGTGCAGGACAGCACTGTATTATCTATTAATGTACTCACCATATGAAAGGATGAAGTCAAAGCAGTAAGAGTATTTTCTAGGTTTGGCCTGAAAATTCCCTTTTCAAAAAAACAAAGTAAACCAAACCAAAACAGAAAAGCATCCCCAAAATAAATTGAAAGAACATAAAGCAAGAGAAATAAGGTACTCTAGGGAAAGTTTTGGAAGTCCATTACCATACACGCTTCAAGGCCTTAAGGGGAAAAAGGCCTTGTTGATGTGCTTGGAATAGCTATGGAAAGTATGCCCACTYGTGCTTTATTGCATAATTAAATGCTCTATAAATTATTGATGTACCATGATGGCACACAAGAGAATATTAAAAAAAAAGTATTACATGGAACCACTGCTTCAAACTAGTTGCCTCCTTCCTCAGATTAGCTGATGTTTTCACTCCTAAAAGGAAGCTAAATGATGTATGTATGAGATGAGCATACAGCCAAAAGCATTACAGTTAGTATTTTGCTGCTGTGTTTTTGAAAGCATAAAATTGCCATGGATAGTGCTGCTTGACGGGAAAAGTTTCTTTTCGAAACTCAGTCTCAATGAGAGGATATTTTGAAGTTGAAGATGTCACAGTCTTATCCTGAATTTTATTTTTTCTTTCTCTCCTTCTGCTGGATACCATTTGACTTCAAAGAAATACAGGGATGGGTAAGAAAGAACAATGAGTTACAGTCATTTGCATTCAGATAACTTTCATCATAAAGGATTTGCTAGAACATGCCTGCTGCCTTCCACAGGATACAATCAGAATTGTCTGTTTGTTAACCATAGACTCTGACCATCATGGTCAAGAAATTCAGATCACCGTAAGACTTTTTTGCCTTAAGTTTGTCATAGAAAAAAAAAAATTTTATATAATTTTTTAAAAAAAAATTAAAATGAAACATTTCTTTTCAGATTGCTTTTAGCTAAAATGTCCTTCTAACGGCTAAATACAATAGTATTGTTTTCTGAAGCATTAACTTTTAAATCACAGAAAATGGAGTGCATTTCTCTGTAGCACATTTCCTCTGGGGATCTCTGTTACCAGGGATCTGGGTTTTTTACTCCTAGATATGGGTCTCAGGAGACGCATAGATAATGTGTTGATTTTTGTCTGACTATCTATGAGATTTTTCAAGGACACTGGGGATATTTTGACAGTAGCCCAGAGAACATGGTCAGGGAAGGTAATGAAGACAGATGAACTGCTTATACATTGCAATAGCTGAAAGAAAAGTGTTATTAAAATTGAAAAGACTTCTAACAATCATTCTAACAATGATTTACCTGTGCCCTATGAAACAAATACATATGTGCCAATATCGTGAATTTCACAATGTGTTAGTTTGATGATGCACATCAAAATAAAAAAATCAACATTTCCAAATGCATTCAGTGAAAAACAAACAACCCCCCCCCCCCAAAACACACACATACACACACACATGCACAAAAAACACAGCAGAGAGGATATTTTTGCCTTGTTTTTTATAAACTACATGTGGAAATGACAGAATTTCCCTAAACTGTTCAGATCTTTCTGTGTTTTACTCCTCTCTGTAGCAGATGCTGGCCGTACACATCACAGGGGACAGATACTTGGCTTTCAGCACCGCAAGCGTGGGGATCTACCCTGGTCTCACAAACACTTTTGAATACTTACCGTGCTTGCTGTGGCCATCTGTCAGTGATACCCAAAATATTCTTTCTGCTCAGACATTTTCAAAAATCCCATCCTTTTTCTGAAAAGCAATAGCCACCATCTGCCTTTGTTTTCTGACTGTATTTCAAAATGGACAAAGTATATCATATAGTAAAAAATGGAGAGTCCTTCCAGATGACAGATTGTAAGAATTTAATTTCAGGGGCAGAAAAGAAAATAAAAAAGAAAAGCTAAAAAAAAATTAAAAATCAGCATTTATTTATTGTAATTCTAACTTTATTAGAAGTACAGAATCCCCTTTATTTTAACAGACTGTGATTTGGGAGAAAGAGGGGCTGATTCACATTCTTCAGGTGAGTTGGCAGTGTGATCACTGCAGTGCCAAATGTTCAAAGCCCAAGCAGAGGAGAGAGGGAGTGAGGACTGCAGCAGTGCTGAGCAGCCAGAGGGTTTCATGGATCAGTGGTTCATTCAACACAAAGATGCACAAAGAAGATAAGCAGAGATGAAACTGAGATAATAGTGGCTTTTCCACATGTATGTAATGAGGAAGATGAATTATTCTGGAGACATTTTCAAGAATGGTAGGGGGCAAAGCCCTYGGCAGGCAGTGGAGGTAACATCCTGATGGGAGTTTGATCTCAAGGGTGCAGGGCTGAAAGAGGGCAGAGCCTTAGTTTCTGGATTCAGGAGGCTGTAGGCAGCAAGCCTGAGATGAACTTTCAGCAACACCCATGAAGGCTTTGAGTCATCAGAGGGTAAAACGGTGACATGTTCTTGATTAAAGAGAGCTGAGGAATTTTACAGTATCAAGTCATGCATGACCTCATGGATGAAGTGGGTGGCCTTTTCCTTGGGTGAATTCATAGTAAATATCTTGGTAGTATTTTAAATACTTTTTTACTCCTGTGTAAGGGAGTAATCAGATCATTTCATGCCATGAATAGTAAAAGCATCCCTTGGATAAGATAAAATCCATTTGAGGACTATTTCTTGTAGCTCTTTCTGCACAATTTTCCCTTACCTCATAGTTTGCAAAAGAGGGTTCTTGTGAATTAATTCACTAATAGTTTCATAATGTCATATGGCAGGGCAACCAGCTGTGGGTCCAGAATTATAAAGCAGTGTTGAGTTAGTGTAGTTTTTTTAACACTAAGCTGAAACTAAGTCACAAAAAGTAGATCAACAAGTTCTGGAGTGTCAACTCTGGAAAAGACTTTACTGGATACTTAAGTGGATGAAAGTACAAGTTTAGGTGACRTCTCTTCAGTAGAAAGTCTGAAGGTTAGTAACTAACTTAAAACCAAGCACACAGCAAATTATTTATTATAGCAAGAATTTATTTTGCCTGCCTCTGCTGACTGTTGCCTTTAGCTGTCTACTGTGATTTTCTGGGTAGGAGATAAAAATTAAGTGAAATAACTCATGCTTAACGAGCTACAGATAATTGTAGAAAGAAGTCATTACAATGAGATCACTTCTTACTGGAGAAGTACAGAATTCCCATTTTGTCCTTCTTGACAGATTAGAAGACTGAAGTCAATCCAAAATAGCTTTTAGGTGCCTAAACTTTCACTGACTTCACTGGAAATGTGTGGGAGAGCTGAAATTAGATGACAAACACCTATTCAGTGCCTGACTTAACAGTTTAAAGGAATTATTTCACTTCTTGTTTGGAGAAGGTGATTTCATAGAGACTTCTCTATTACGGCTTTCACCATACTGTCAGAAGCAGCTCCTAAATAAGAATATGCTTGTTCCTAAAATAAAGAGGCAAAACCAGACTAAGTCTGGGAACTTTGTGTAAAGCAGTGATATGCCAAACGATGTTTTCTTGTGATAGAGAAACCCTCATGCCCTGGGCTCTTCAGGTAATCCTGGATGTGTTCCACAGCCCTGACGTTTTTAGGGTGTGTTGCATTCTCCATACAGTTGCTCTTGACCACAAGATGAGTTCAGTCCTTCGCCTGCCCTCTGACTACATCCTTACTTGCTCCCAGGGTGGCTGCTCAGGAAAAGCCACATGTTGTCAGAATAATTCACCTTTGGGAGACCCATGGTGACAAAAAAAAGGAAACATAGTGGTGGGGGTGGATGAATTGCCTTGCCACCTCAGGTGTTCCCAGTGTATAGGGGGATGCTGTTTTTTAAAGCATACATACTGGGGAGCAGAATTCAGGGTGCAAGAGTGAGTAATTGTGTGATGGTATGACCAGTTTGGGTTTTCGTTTTCTCTAGGGCCATGGATAATTTGGCATGAGATTGAATAGGGGTCAGATAAAGAATTCACACTAACCCTGCACTCCAGCTTTCTTGAGCAATACTTGGGGTGCTCAGAACCAGTGAAGTGCTGGTGAGCCATAGAAAATACAACAACTTAACACTGAGAGCCAGAAACAAAACATATTTGTAAAAAYGTATGGCTTTGACAAATGATTTCTTGCCCTATTCCTGAAAATCCAACACCTACCCTAACGGATGCTTTACATGCCCAATCCCTATGCTTTGCCAATACAGAAGTTGTTAAGAAGGAAAGGGCAGCCAAAACATTTGGGGTTGTGGGTTTGTTTGTTTCCTAAAATCTAATCCCAGACTGAGGACAAAAATGTTTGAAATGTTATGGAAGGAAGAAATGAATGCATTTAGCTGTAGGAAATTTGGACATAAATATCTTGGCTTGTATGTAGTATTCATGTGCATTGGATCCAGGTTTTGTAGCCTCAACTGGAACTGGGACACTACAGAGACAGGAGACTTCAACATGACCGTATGCTTTGGGATAATCGCTGGCATCATGTGCAAGGCCACAGCCTTCTGCAGTCCAGAATAAACCAAAATCTCAGGATAAGTCTGATCTAAAGGATAAAGAAGTATGTAATACTTGCTTGTCCCATGGTGACTGTGATTATAAGACTTTAATTGGTTAAGACCTCTTTAATTGCTGAATAAGCAAAGAACAAAATTATTATCTCTTCCCACAGGAGTGCACAGCTGTAGCCTGCACACCTTTAATTCTTTCCTCATTGTAGATAGAGGTAGATGTTTTTAAAAATTACCTTGCACAGGTATTTCAGACAACGTCTCTTAATTCTTCTGGTTAAATGAATAATCTATTGCAAATCATAAGTTATTTTATCTTGTTAGATTTCCTACATCCTTCAGCTTTCTTTTCTGGGCACATACATCAAGAAAGGTAGTATGCAATATCTGTAAATTGGGCTAGAATTAGCTTGTACGATATGCTGTAGAAATATGCTTTAGATAAGGAAAAAATATTTAAGGATTAATTCCAGGTTTCTGTATATGTGGTACTTATTCTCCATGCTGCCCTAAGTATTGAGGTATGAAAACTGAATGGTAATTTTTAAGAAAGTTTACACTGCAAATACAATTTATATTTCAATCACTATCCTGCTCCAGATATAAGCAGTATTAAAATTCTTGTTTTCTGGAATGTGGCTAGTTTTATAGTTAAAATAATCAGGAAAATGCATATATGTAATAAGAAGGAATAGATAAGAGTAGGGAAAAACCGCTGCTGCTGTACTGCTGTCAGGACACAGCCACAGAAATTTCACAGGTAGTTATTATTGCATTTTACATTCTGTTGGAATGAAATAGTTTTGAAATTATAATGATGCTTAGATAGTAAAACAGAGTAGGGCTCCAGCACTTACAAAGCAGGTAGTAATCTTCCCTTCACTCTGAGGAGTTTGCAAAGTTGATCTACCTTCCCAGAACAAATCACTGGTAACCTGTATGTGACATCGGTTCATTTTCAGTGCAGCCACCACGCTGGATGGTGCAACTGGAGGAGCAAAGGATAAGGAAGGGATGGGGAGTGCACAGGACAGAAGAAATTTCAGAAGAAATGCATACAAACCAAGATTTTATTGCTAGTGTGCTAGTGTGATTGAAATATTAACACTAATCCAAGAATCAAATAACAGTTCAGACCTAGTAATTATGGAAGAAAAAGAATACTTCAATGCAGATAAAGCTTCAATAATTACATAATAATGGCAAGTATACAGTTACAATTATTAGTCTCACCCCGTTAAGTTTCTAGACCCTTTCTGCCTCACTCTTTCCCTGTTCCTCTGAGTCCTAAGGTCAATAGTTTCATTTTGGTGGCTGGTGGTGAAGGGGGAGCTTTGGCCTACTGCCAGCATCTGGAGCTGTAGGATGTTCATTGTGGTGTTTTCTTCTTTCTCAGTTCAGGACCCACATGGGGTCATTTTTATGTAATTGCTGACACACTGTCTCGGTTTTGAGACAAATTTAAGAGAGMAACTCTTTGGACTGAGTCCTTCTCTCAAAAAGAGGTGGGGGTGGATAGGAAGAGAAAACAATAGCAATTTTTGGGCATGAGCAGAGTGTCATGGAATAGATTATCATAATAGATCACTCCAGGACGCACACTTTTACACCTTACTTGTTTTTTCATTGCTCTGCAACTCTGCATTACATCTGAATTTATGATACATGGTGCATTTTACATATGTTAGAAATACTTGTTCTTTGTGCTCTCTTTCACCCCTAAATCCAGTTTTGTCCAGCTCCAGCTTGTCCACCTTGTGCATGTTGTAGAGGTCAAGGAAAGCTCAGCTAGGGCAAGCCCTTCCTCTGAGGCCTAAAGAGCTCAGTACAAAGCCTGTGGCTTCTTAGTGACAATGGCAATACTGTACTACAGGTTTGCATGGTAATAACCAGTCCATTTTCTGCAGTCCATTCCCCTTGTGCAACATCCAGTTGTTGAATTAGGGATGTTTGAAGGCACATCCTGCCCACCCTTTTAGCATCCCCTTTTGAGTCTGTTGTGAATTTTCTTTATAAGAAACCTTAGTATCAGACATAATTCCAGGGAAGAAAAAAATCTTTCAGAGATAAGTTGACTTAAACCAGTCTTTCTCTTTGTTCTTCAGCTCTCCAAAATTAACTGTGTGCTCCATCTCTTAAGGACCAACTGGAAAAAAAGGAAGAAAGTGAATTCACTATGTTTGTCACATATTACAAAATCCATGAGAAAGGACAATTTCTTCTTCTTAAATGTCTGTAGGAGACCAAGCACATGAAAGTGCTCATGTGGCTGGAATCTCATCCAAATTAGTTGGCAGGGGAACGCTTATAAATCAGATTAGACAAGGAAACTTATTGTTCCTGTCATTTTTAATTAAATTAGCTTTCAACAATCTTATTTCTATCTGTTGAAGATATTCCAAGGTGTCCAGTGATGAGTCACTTCATCTCAACCACCCACCCAAAGAAGACGGAAGACAAAACACAGGGAAAGAGGGCACAGCTCACAAAGGGCCTGTGAGTATTGAGTGGGGTTTATGTGATAAGACCTCGTAAATATAACTTTATCATAGAATTATTCTCATACAATAATTTAGTTTGGAAAAAAAAATTAAGATCATCGAGTCCAACTGTAAAATTATGCTGAGTTTCATTATTTTATTATGCCTGGGGTCCTCTGTCAGGCGAGCCTATGCTAATTCCAGCASCAGAATGTTGCTCCTGCAGTTCTGGCAGATCCGGGCTGTTCCCCACTGCCATGTAGGCCAGGGCTGGCCATGCACACACACACAAAGCAGCAGGGCACCTCCCCACCCATGCACAGCTCGCCCTGTTCCCCACCACTTCCCCAACCGGTGGTTTGGAGGCAGCCRGCCGTTCCTCTGGTGTCCTGCAGCAACTCAGTGCTGCCAATTTTACCTAAATAACTTGTATCCTAACTTTACKTGTTTTCTTAAAGATGGTTTAGAAAAGGATACAGGGTTGTCTATAGGCAGAAAGGGACCCAAATCAGAGAAGTGTCTTGTGGCTGTGACACTTCCTCTCCAAAATTTCTTCTTCTTGTACACTGCTGCAAGGAAAGTGCTATGAGACCTGACCCTGAGGAGGTCTGTAACCTCCCTCTCTGCAAACCTCTATGAGCTTCTCTTCTTGGGACTGTTCCTGGTTGAAAGGCACTTGCAGTATTTATCCTACCAGCAACAATAGTGAGTTAATGTTCTTYAAGCTTCAAACCATGGAGATAAGCACATGATGGAAGTTCCTTTGAAGACAGAAGTTGTTGGAAGAGACAAGATGTACTTAGCAGCTAAGGAGTTGCATAAAGGAGTATGCTAAAGGCTATGTCATTGGAGCAAGCATCTCCCAATGCTTGTGCATCTCAGGGAGGCCCAGAATGGAGGGATCCCAGCCTGCACAGTTACAACCAGATAATTCAAAAGCATGGGAAGAATGTGAATAAAGAGAGCAGATAAAATTCCTCAGGGACTAACACACAAGAACAGATACTCTATTGGTATACAAGTTATGGAAAATACTAAACAGTCATCTTGGTTTAGTCTACAGTGAAGAAAAATATCAGGGCTGATTGTGCTGTCTTTCTTTACGAGCTTGGTACTCTGTGGATGATTCCAGTAGAGTTTAGAGTGCTGAGAGGAACCAATTCCGTTTGTATGTATGCCTCAACATTGTAAGATTGCCATGTGCAAAAGGCAGCTAAGAAAAGGGAGAGGAGCCCTGTCTCTGCGGAGACTTTGCCTGATAACCAATCAGGACTGGGCTGCAAGCCACTCCCCCCATCCCCCCTTGCAGGAGGGCCAGATGCCCGGATGCCCGGGAAAAAGGGATATAAAAGTAGCCGACGACACCACGAGACGCCAGCCATGTTTTACCTTCTTGGCAGTGGAGGTTCCCTTCCCCGCCCCTGGCTTTTCTCTCCCTGCGGTCCTGCTCCTTCCCTGCGTCTGTTCCTGTCCGCACCCCCGAGGCAGCCCGTCGCCGCGACGACCTGCTCCGCCGCTTCCCTGCCGACGCCGCGTTCCGAGCCGCCGGTCGCCGCGACGGCCGCGCCCTGCCCTTCGCCGACGCAGCAGCCGCAGCAGCCGCAGCCCTCCCCGCCGGCAGCCGCCGCCCGCGCCCCGCTCCGCGCCGACGGCAGAGTCACGCAGCCGCCGATGGCTGAAAGCCACGTGGGCGCCACAGCCTGCGGTGCGCTTCGAGCAGACGCTGGCAGGGCCCCCGCGATTCTGGTGGTGGCGTTCTGTCCGTTTTCCCCCTTTCTTTCTCCCTTTTCTATCCCCTTTTGGCAGGGACATTTATTAATAAACAGTTCTTAGATCTAATATTGCTGCGCGTGCGCTTAATTTTCGTCCGAGAAATCTATAAAGAAAAAATCCTCCGGACTCCCCTTACATCGGGACGGAACAAGTGCAAATTTCAGAAGGAAGTGCATTTCTGGAATGAGGTGAAGAAGGATTATAAGGGATAAAAGGGCAAAAGGTCATAGAATTGGTTACTTCTGATGCTCTGAGAATAATAAATTCTTTGATTAAACGTGTAGAGTAATTCCAATGCACAGAGCTAATCTGTTCATCAAGCAGGATAAAATCTAACAACAATCAGTAAGAGGCTCGGGTGATGACTGAGAGCTCCCAACACAGCAAATCCTACTGCTTGCATTCAGCTACACCAGTGAATACTGCCGACAGGATGAATGTTTAGAATCAGGAAACATTACATATAGTAGGATTGTGTGAGCAGTTTTTTTGCCACGTGTTAAATATGGAAATTCATATCTTCTTAAACAATAACCAGTGACTATGTTGGGGGTTTAATAGCAATATCCTGCTACTTGCACATGTAAATTCTTTCAAMTCATGGTAATAAACAGTGTGCTAACAATCAAGTGGAATGCCCTGTGCCATTTTAGGTGTCTATTTTGCTGCAACAAGCCACTTACTTGCAGCAGAGAACCACAATGTGACCCACAGAAAACATCAGGAGGCATTAAGAGTAACTAGGGTTTTCACCTGTTATTTCAATTAGCATGCTTAATTCTGAATGCTGCTGGACAGTGTGCTGGGATAGCATCAAACACAGCATTTGCAAAGTTGTGCGTGAGACTAGGCTGTGTGAACAAAATGCTAGATTGGACGGAACTGCCTCCAATTTGGATAATTACGTAGCACTGTTTATGGCATTCAGTGAAACAAGACTCTATTTGGGTGACACTTTGGCTCTGGCAGGGTATCTCTAGGGACACAGAAGTAACAGCCTTAGCGGTGGGGTGTGTTTTTCTACACTGCTTGCCAATACAATCTGTACAAGTGATTCTATCACATCCACTAGAACAACTTCTGCTGATGTAACTGATGAAGGATTAAACCATGGAAGGAAAAGACTCCGTGGTGTTGCCTCTTTTTCAAGCTTTCAGGGAGCTAGCATCCAAAGCCCATGCCTTCTTTTGAGGCACAAAAGAATACTTCCCAGTTAAGGGCTCTGACTTTTATCTTGGAAGTCAAAATCTGGCTCCTGATTATTTGTGAATGTTAGTTGTTCCTTGATGGTAAGTTATTAAGAGAATTATTTTACAATCAACCAGTGACCTAACTCATTCCTGTCCCTCACTGGGGGTCCTTGCATTTGGTTGTGATGAACGTTTACCATATAAATTGAAAATCAAGCATGAAAAAGCAGTCAGACATATTTTCCCCACTAATGGGATTTAGCAGTTAGGTATTAAAGCAATCAAGACTTTAATTCTTTCATTTGTAGTATTATAGTCTTTGCAATGGCCGCCTAGGTGAAAAAAAAAATCAGTGCAAATGTTGGGTATTAGCATTTCCCTAAAGAGTTCTTTTCTCTCCTTGCAGTTTTCTTCCACCTCCCTTCCACCTTTTTTCCTAATAGATAGAAATGCAAAATCATTCCTTAAAATGACTTTTTCTTCAGTAAACTCTTTGTTTTCTCTTTGTGTGTATGTAGTGAACAGCGCCCTCTTACTCGTGATAGATGGCTCAGAGGTTTTGCCTCTGGAGTAAGTGCTCAGCAGGTATTTTGGTGCCAAGAGAGGCAGATTTTCAAAACGCTGGGAATTTGGGGTGCTGAATTCCCTTGAAAATCTGACTTTAGTGCTTCTGTAAAAGTGTTTATGGCCTCGGTTGAGGCTCAGCTTAATTTTTGAGTTCTTGCCAACTGCTAGAACGGAGCAATTGAAAACTCATTTTCTAAATTACCACTTTTAAAGACTGCCCAAACCAACAGGAATTTTGTCTCTGTTATTGATTTATTTAAAATGAACTTAATGAGTCTAACGCTGGTGTTCAAAGGTAGTCATTAATTAGCTAATGTTTTAACAGAAAATAAGCAATGGATTGAAGAGGATAGAAATACAATTAACTACTAATGATCGCTGCGATTAGGATATGGTAAACCATGGGAGACTTCCAGTCTGCCTCCTATTCAAAAGCCCGCCCTTGGCTTAGGGGAARCGGGAACAGATTTATCTCCAGAACACTGTCCACCGAGGGGAAAACACAGTCTCCTGGGGACCAGCAGTATGGCAGTTTCGTTATTTATTTTTTTTCATCTGGGCTAACATCCTTCATTATTATAGCGCATACCTCTAAAGACTTTCTGAAAAAGAGGAAGTCTCAGGCTGACCGAAGTGCAGTGCTTTTGATACCACAGGCTGTGTTTAGCCCAGCGGCCACACCTTTCCCCGGGGGCTCGGCGCTGCCCGGCGGCGGGTGTGTCTCGGAGCCGCCTGTGTGACGCTGGGGCGCGTTCCACCGTCGATGTTCCGTTGCCGGGAGCTGCCCCGCCCTCGGTGCTGACTCCGCCGCGACGGGATCAGCAGCGCGACTCTGGCTCGGACCGACGGGGCTGCGAACCGCAGCCGCCACGCGGCCCTCGCCTCTCGGATCTGCGCATCCTGTGCCCACACCCGCTTCCCGTCCCCGCCCGGGGCTCGGCAGAGTCCGCCGGGCCCCTCCTGTGTCTGCTGAACCCAGCCCGAGGCCGCCGCGGCCCGAGAAATGGTCTTGGTGGACCTGCACGCCGCGGCCGCCAGCGGCGACCTGGCCCTGCTGCGGCGGCACTGGTGGCTGAACAAACACCGCATCAATGGCCGCAACCGGGAGAAGCAGTAAGGACAAACAGCAGAGCCTTCGCCTGCTGCAAAATGTGGAATTTGTCAAAATTATCTAAAGTCAGGGTGGTTTTTTTATGTATGTATTTTGCATACCTTCAAGCAGCAAGAAAGGAGATAATCAGTGGAACAGACAGCAGCTAGCATCCCTTAGCCAAGGACATCCTGGAACTAGCAGGCTTTAAGGCTGTAGTAAATCAAGATGTTGATGTATGTCTATGTATATACATTGCCAATTTGGCAAAAGACTCAAGGTCCACRTATGCTATAGCTGTATTGTCTTCAGTATAATACTAAAAATCACACCTATAGGTTAAAAAGGCCCCTGCCCAGGTGAAGACCTCTCCCCTAAGCATGCATAGAAGTCAGCTGTGATTACATAACTTGTATGGAAACTATTAACCAATCATAGAGGGGCTTTACTTGGAAAGTTACTAATTCTGAACTTCTATGTATAAATAATGGCATGGAAAGTCTGGCRGGGTGTGCTTGATTTATGAAATACCACTGAGCACCCAGGCATGCATAACTGAAACACATAATCAGTGTCTCTCTCAAGTGTGTAATTATTGGCTTGCTGCACACTGGGTAACAAATCCAGTCCTGCAGAGAATACMCCTACCCCGGCTGGAAGAGGCAGCAAAGCCCAGCATTGTGCCTGGCAGTAGGGCCAGCCCCAGAGCGCCAGCCTTATGGGAGCCCTGCCTGAGTTAGGATAGGAGACAGTGAAGGCCCCACTCTGCTCTGCYGTGCCCTGCCCTGCTCTGCCAGCCTGGGCCGTGTACTTGATCTTCTTTGTGTTCCATCCCTGTTCATCCAAGTGTTCAGGCTGGATGGGGCTCTGAGCAACCTGGTATAGTGGAAGGTGTCCTTGCCCATTGCAGGGGGCTTGGAACAGGATGGTCTTTAAGGTCCCTTCCAACCGAAAMCATACTAAGATTTGATGATTCTGTGGAGCTCATCAGGCCGTCATTCAAACAGAGACAGCTCCTTTCCAGTTTCCAGACTGAGCAGCTTGGTTTAGCAGGGCATGGATTCACAGAAAGACAGCACAGCCTTCCCATTGCTGTTAGAAGTCCCATCCCCTCTGTCTCTGGGACACAACTGGTGCAGGACTGATGGGGGGGGAACCCAGGGGCTTTCATTGATTCTGCATTCTCTGTAGACTCACATAGCCTCCATTGCTAAGCAGTGTTTACCCTAAGTCAAGGACATGTTCAGTGTCTCATGCTTTGCCAGTGAGAAAGTACACAAAAAGTTGGCAGGGATCATAGCCAGGYCAACATTCTGGAATGGGGTTTGGCATCAGTCAGTGGGTTGTGAGTAACTGTATTGTATATCATGTGTTTTTCATGGAATTTTTTATTTCCTATTATTATTATATTTATCTTTACTTTGTTCTAATTATCAATCTGTTTTAATTTGTTAGTAAGAGTTTTACTTTTGATTTGCCTCTCTGTTCCACTGGGGTGGGGAAGGAGAGGGTGTGAGCGAGTGGCTGCATGGTGCTTAGCTGCCATCTGGGCCTAAACCAGGACAACTGAGTATGTTTAATTTCTAGGACTCCTCTGCATCTTGCTTGCATGAATGGCCATGCAGATATTGTTCGGTTTCTGGCAGAAAAGAAGTGCCAGCTAAACCCTTGTGACAAATTCAAGAAATCACCACTGATAAAGGTATGCAGAAGGGGTATATGTTGTCTGATCTTYGAAGATGCTCATACTTTCCAGTGTTGGGAAGATGCGGGAGTTCTGACAGTGAGAAACATAGATGTTGGAAGTTATTCSTCCTTTGTGTGTTGTTTGCAGGCAGTAGAGCATCAGCACAGAGACTGTGCGGCTATTCTGCTGGAACATGGTGCCAACCATGACCACAGAGGTGCAGGCGGTAACACCGCCCTTCACTTTGCTGTCCTGGTTGCTAGCAAATCTCTAGTGAACCTGTTACTTGAGCACGGTGCAGATATTGAAGCTAAGAATCAAGTAAGCTTGGACTTTGGATAAGGCTCCTCTTCCCAAGTCAACTTGCTTGACTTTTCTGTTATTCTAAGAGATKATTTCTCCTTTCAGTTGGGATGCACTCCGCTTACTCTTGCGATCACTGAAAAACGTGAAGAAATGATCGAGTTCCTTCTTCAAAAAGGAGCTGACATGAATGCTACAGATAATGTTTCTAGGTAAAGGGTTTGCCAAAAGCGCATGTGGGACTCCTTAGCACTCTTAGAATTGGATTGATGGGAGGCATAAGAAGTAGYTTTGAAAAAGGACCAGGAGTCACCCAGAAGGAGCTCCTTGTGTGTGACTTGTGAAAGCTGACCTGTGCTCAGCTGCTTGCTTTCTCCAGGGGGTGATTTCCACACTGAGGACTGCAAGAAAGCATTGTCTGCGGTGCCACATGCCCACATGTGCCTGCACACACAGATACACACATGCCCCAAGTCTGCTTTGGGCAGATGGTTGTCCTGGAGACCTCCTGAGGTTCCACCAACCTGAATTCTCCAATACTTCTAGGTGTTTGGCTGTGCTTTCACTCTGTAGGAGACAGGAAATGAATTGTTTAAGGAGCAAAGAGGCATTAAAGTATTGGCTATGCCATATCTGTAAAAGCTGATGTATTGACTCTTATCTCTTGGATGCCCTAGGACCCCTCTTGCAGTTGCTGCTTTGTGTGAGAATAAGAAAGCAGCAGAACAACTTCTTCAGCATGGTGCTGTTTTGCCTGACTCAGGCTTCGGAAGATACACAGCTCGAGCTTTGACCAGAATTATTCAAAATGATGTGTAAGTGTTTTACCTTCTTATTAGAGGAACTGCTGTTGCGGATACCTTACAAAATGAAGGCTTTGTTACTCTTGTAAAATCATGGTTCACTTCTGTTACTTTGGCTAAGTAAAAAGGCCTCTGGGAACGAGCTCAGCTAACTTAGAAGTAGAGAAAACAAGTTACATAATTTTGCATGATACCTCGTGGCTTATGGTGACTGGTTAAACTGTTGTTTGTTGTGTTTCAGTGGTATGTATTCTGATAACGGCTAACTGCTTAAAAAGGCCTGGTTTTTGTAATAAATGAGCTCTCCTTTGCACCTGCCTGGGAACTCTGTATCACCCTATCGTCACAAACTGCCTTCTCAGAATGTCCGTACTGACATACGTCCCTTTTTCATAACAGCAGTAGGGTTTAATGAGGTGCTGAGAACTCTGTAGAAGCTGAGCTCAGTGATGTCTTCTGATGCATCTCCTTCCATGTCAAGAGTAGATGTAGAAATTGAAGAAAACTTTCTCYCTTCCCCCCAGTTCTCTTTGAGAATTCACCTGTGTGCTTTCAAGTTCCACTCCACTCATTAGCAGCAACTACCTGCCTTTTGATTCAGAAGGGATCTGATATCCCCTGAGTTAAACTCTTCAGTGCTTTTCCTCCTCTTGTAGATAGCTCTGCACCCCTGGCTATTCCTTTGCTAAGGTGCTTACCTGTGCTTAACAAGGCTGAGGAAAAAAGCCCTCTTTCGTGGTGATGGTAGCCAAGCAATGGGTGAATGAACTGCATTATGCCTACAAACATGCCTTGTCTAGCCATAAACAACTGACCATGAACTCTTGCCACTGGATCATTTCTTCTTCCCCCGCCCCTTCTGGCAGCCTGTATCAATGGGAAGCAGGAGAGAAGGGAGCCTGGGTAAGTTGTGGAGTAAAAACTCCTTTAGGAATAAAGCATATTTGAAGATTGCTCTAACAGTATGTAGTGTTCATTCCTTCCCTTCAGGCTTCTGGCACAGTATAAATGTTCTGCTAATGCACCATTCTGCACAGCAGCCTTGGTCTGGAGAACATGTGTAATTTCTTTTCTTGTTTGACTGGGGGTTTTTGTTTTGTTTTTCTGCTTATTAAACAAATCTAAGCCTCAACTGATCCAGGGTTGTTAGAAGACAACACAGCTCTTGGAATGCAAGCAGCATATTTGTTGGCCTCTTGATAACCCACTTGGGAGCTCTCTAAACTCTCAGGTCCTCRCACTAACCAGGGGAATTTCTGAAGCCTTTCAAAGTGAGGACTGGGATTGAGGAGACATTAAACCATCTTGATATGAAGAGTACCTGCACCATTAGCATAACATCTAGCTGAAGTAGAGGCTTTGGAGAAGTCAGTCTGCCAGGGGGCTTGTTAAACTCATTGGCTCTTGAAATGGTGAGGGGATTTATCATGAGACTGCAGCCAGACTGTAGTAGGGGTGAGTTACTCCACAGATAAGAATAGGCACCTGTACTGTGAGCATGCCTGTGGCGAGGATTTCAGTCTCCATTACTCTAGGACTGCAGTATGTTCTCTGTGTGTGTGACCCTTTAGCAGTTGTCTGCGAATATGGGTAGAAGGGAACATGCATGGCTTTTGCTCTTCCTTCAGCGAGTGCATGGTAGTCGGGGGGGAATTTTACCTAATGCATCTTCTTCCGTTCTATATTTAGTATTGCTAATGAACAAATGGACAGCTCCTGCTGTGAGACAGCTGCTGASACTCCCTTGGAAAGACCTGCATTGGCAGAGTCATGTGAGATACTTCACTATCAAGGAGGTGATAAGGAAAATCACTGTGAGACAGCTGCTGTCACTCCCTTGGAAAGACCTGCATTGGCAGAGTCACGTGAGATACTTCGCTNCTATCAAGGAGGTGATAAGGAAAATCACTGTGAGACAGCTGCTGTCACTCCCTTGGAAAGACCTGCATTGGCAGAGTCACGTGAGATACTTCGCTATCAAGGAGGTGATAAGGAAAATCACTGTGAGACAGCTGCCATCACTCCCTTGGAAAGACCTGCATTGGCAGAGTCACGTGAGATACTTCGCTATCAAGGAGGTGATAAGGAAAATCACTGTGAGACAGCTGCCGTCACTCCCTTGGAAAGACCTGCATTGGCAGAGTCACGCGAGATACTT